>OX424573.1:68486465-68506384 GCA_949152435.1 Gastracanthus pulcherrimus | reverse complement strand
CCACTTTTTGCTTATTGAATGCTTATTTGAAATTAAACTAAATTATTTGCGCTACGCCGGCTATATTCTGATGTAGAGAATCCTTCTTGTGCTATGTAAATTTTTAAGAAAAGGAAAAAGTAGTATAGCTATGCCGGTTGTTGGCCAATAAAGTAGCCTACAATCGGCATAGCTTTTGATCGACTATTTCCAATTGATTTTCTATTTAACAAAAAAAAATTTATTTGAAAATTTATGTTGTCTTTTATAGTCCATCACTATAATGTTGACTATAAAAAAGGTTATTTAAAAAAATAAATATCTTTTAAGGAAAAACGTTGTCGTTTGTCCTTCAAAAAAAAAAAAGAAAAACCTTGTTGTTGTCGAGCGTTTGTGGAAAGCCCAACTTCTGTCCTAGGAGTAGCAGATCAGTAACATCGACAGCGGTGGCACAGCGACAGCAGCAGCAGCATTCTCAACGGCAGTAATGTCAAGGCAGTGCATGTCGATAAACAGAGGGCAATAGCAGCAGCAGTAGAGCATACGCATTTTCTCTCTCCCCACTCTGGCACATAACTAATAAGCTAAACTGCATAGTTTTTTTTATTTTCTTTTCTAATTTTACTACGACGACAATGTTGCTCATCACAGACACCTACACTGATAATGATGATGATGATGATGAAGATGATGACACACATGCAGTCAGCATCTTATGTCGCGCATGCTTACGCACATACGCACACACGCACACACCACTAATACACATGCTCGTGCCATTGATTTTGCTAAATGCTGCTGCTGCTGCTGCTATTGCTGTTTCTTTGAACTTTGGCATTTAAGCATATATATGGATGGTTTCATGTCAAGTGAACATATCGAAAAATAAAAATGTCTGAAACTCTACAAATATGTTGGTATGTGTACCTAGAGTATGTAAAAAAAATGTCAGATTTCAAGGTTTTATATGTCAAGGGCAATTAAAGGTTTAAAAAATAGAGTCATCATACCTTCATTATATGTACAGGTAGCAATGTAGGCTGCAATACCAATCGTAGTCGTGCTGGCAGGTAGATGTTTGGCATGATTTTCCAAACGCTCTGATTGTAACTCTCGTTGCTGTTCTGAGTATACCCGCCTAAACATCTTTCCAACAACTCATCCTTTTTGAGGTCTTCATAGATTGGCTTAATTGCATCCAAAACGTCAGTCGGCAATAGTTTATAGGACTGTGTTTGAAGAACTCTTTCTGATTTGGGTCTTTAGCACGCTGATAGTCGCACCATGACGTTTCTCCCTCCGGGAATTTTTTGTGACTCGGATTTTGGTCGGTCGAAGTATAATGGTAAAGTGGCCCAGATAGAATTTTTGATGCTTTGCAGAGAACCAGATTGACAATTATCACGAATGGCTTTTCCGTAATAACTATTTAATTTATCGATCATTTTCCCGGTAAGTCTGCCTTTGCCACCGAGTCCTTTTGGCTTCGTTTCGCTGACTTTTGTCGGTTGTTTTGCTTTGTTCTTGCTCTTGCTCTTAAGTCGTTTTACAGACACTGTTTTGGGAACTTTTGTAGTTTTCACCAATTTGCGAAACCTAGTTCTCATTCTCTTCTGTACATGTCACCTACGTAATTTAAAAATCTCACACCAAGATTTTTCAGTGAGCTAGTAAACATCTCAATGGCGGCATTCACTTCCATATTTCCCGAAGAGCCTTTGTGATTTGCTGTACACTCTTTTTCATGTTTTGGAGAATTTATAAGATATTCATTAGTGCCTTTTTTGGTTTCCCAATACTCACATACTTTAAAATAAGCACTTTTGATTAACGCGTCTAACACTTCTCCAGTATAACACCCAGTATAACGATTAAACTAACACCGTATAATGACGTGAAGCCACGCTTGTGCCAAGTGCCATTACCGGAGACAGTTATATCAGTATTATTTTCTATGTTTGTGTGTTTACTATTATCTGTGACTTGTTCTTTGTTAGCTTTTTTCATAAAAAATTCAGTCACTGACTTAGATGCGGTATACAATTGTTGGAGTATCAGTAAGTATGTTGGCTTCGTCAGACACGGCGGATGATCCATCAAACCACAAAACTGTAATACACCTCTAAATCCAACGCTTAATACTCGCATTTGCAAATGTCAATCGTCGATTTATTTCGTAGCTACGCCCGATGTATGGACAAGACGGTATGTACGTAGGGCCCCATTTATCACAAATTACAGCTAATTTGAATCCAAGACCGCATTCACTTGTTGTTGAAAAATTCATTTTTCCATTGCACTTTGCAAATTTAAATAGATTTGAAATTAATAAAAAAAACCGTTAAATAGTTTATAATTCTGTAGTCGATCGAACCATCTTTCAGTGCATGATACTTATCTTGCGTTTTGATTTTTTTCGATGACGTAGATACTCCAGTATCATCTTGCTCTGCAGGTGTAAACACTCTTTTGTTTGTTGATCTACTTTTTATCACTGATGTATTTGCTTTAGCATTTCTTCCTACTTTATTACGACCCATTTTGAAAGATGCAAATTGAAAAAGCAAAACTTAACTAAACTAAAGTAGTATATCGAAGCATTTACCTGTCTTATACTCGTATACATATACCTCAGGTAAAGCGAGAAACCGTTATAATCCCTAACAATAAAGGTACAGCAGATGCCAGGTGCGACAAAGCCGCTCTAGACCGCTCGAGGCCCCTTCGCTTTAAGTGGTATATCTTCGTAAGTTATGCTCCGATTTTGATAAAATTTTAACACAACATATTTGAAATGTACTTTCCGAAAATGATTTTTTGAAATTTCGAAGTATAGTACCACTTTAAGACAAAAATAGCACAATTAAAATAGTTAACGTTGATAAAAATAGTAGTGTTGGTAAAGAAACCATGGAAAGACATGGCAATCTTTTACCATCTACAGTTCAATCAATAATTTGTGGTACATCGAATTGTGGTAAAACAGAGTTACTGCCAAGTCTATTATTTTCTCCACATGGACTGTGCTTTGAAAAAATCTACGTCTACTCAAAGTCTTTGCATCAGGATAAATATCACTTGTTAGGAGAAATAATGTCTCAACTACAAGACGATGGGATGTCATATTTTACATTTTCCAATAACAGTGAAATATTATCACCCCACGAAGCTTTACCAAATTCGATATTTATTTTTGATGACGTCACTTGTCACAATCTAGATACGATCAATCAGTACTTTTACATGGGAAGACACATGAATATTGACTGTTTCTATTTATCACGGTCATATGCACATATTCCAAAACATTTATGTAGGGATGAGGACAATTTCTGATTATTTTTAAACAAGATGAATTAAATTTACGTCATATTTATAATAATCATGTTAATTCAGATATTAAATTTGAAAAATTTTACAAATTAAACTTTTAAAAAACATTGAATATTCATATTGATACCAAAAACACATATTTATCTTATTTCTTTCTGAAAAGTTCAATATAGACATTGATTTGACTCTACCCTCTAAGGTGTTTCTCTATTTTGAGTACTTTTTTTGCGTTATTCTATAAATATACCTCTAAAATGCCAGGGTTAACCCTGTTTTGTTATTGTGTGCACATAAACTTTGAAAGCTAAAGATTAATTTGATACTTTAATATTGTACAAAAGTTTCCTACAAATGTGTTTTTTTTCTATATTAAACGGGCTAAACGGGCGAACTTTAGAATTAAATATCTTTTCGAAATGCCAGACAACCTATACTGAAAATTTGTCTGTGGACACAAATAATCTTTATTGACAATTACAAAATAGATGTGGGTCTTAAAGTTTAAAATTACTTTTCGCTCATACCCCCTTCTACTAATATTAGTACTTGTACACATCTCAATTTTTTTCTCAATCACTTTTTTTTATTTTTACAAATAATATTATTTTTATTTACAATATATATTAAAAAAAGAAAATCATTTTTATTTATTTTTTTGATGGTACAACAGTTCAGATAAGAAGGGTGTGTAGGAGTTTTGATAAAGATAATCCACATCTCGAATCAACGTTGGTATTTTATCATGAACTTCTTTTAGCCTGTACTCTGATTTATTCATTCTTTGCTGCAACAGTTCAATTTTTTTACAATTTTTTTATCACAGGCTTTACATTTAGAATTTTTATCAGAGATGTGTAGAAGACCAAATTTATTAATTATCATGTTGTTGTTGTTAGCATTATTATTAGCCAGTTTCATCAACAGATACAATTGATCCAGATTTTGAAGATCCACCTGGGCTCGCCTTATTGGATTTGTATTCATCGTCATTGTCATCGTTGTCGTTGTCATCATCGTTGTCATTACTTGCTTTATTATGCTTTAGATTATTACAATTGCCATCAAATTGTATTAATAAATTTTTCATCACTCCTCTCTTCTCGCGATTATTATTATTCGGATAAAGCTTATTTATTACTCTCTCCAAATATGCTATTTTATCTCTGACTGTTCCATATAAGGTATCAACTAAAACGTATTTACTTTTCACATCTTCAATGACCTTGTTATTACCAATAATATAATCACGTAACTTTCTATCCAAATGTTACAATTGATTAGTATGCAGTCCAGTATTATTTACCACATATATGTATTCGGAAAATTCTAGATATATTTTATGTAAATTGTATAATTCTGCTGTATGCTCCTCAACTTTGGCAAACATATTTTCATTTCCATCCTTTAATCCTTTAACTTCGAGCAATGCTTCCTTGATTTCTCGTTAATCTATATCATATGTCTCGTACATTCTTCGCACTTTTGCTAATCCTTTCTGCATATCCCTTAAAGCTGAGTGCAAAGCATTTACCGAATCCTCTGTTGCAAAAACTTTTTTAACATTTTCAAGATACTTCTTAAGTATCTTCTGTACAGCTGATTTTAAATGTTGTACATCTAGATGTAAATCTTTGTGATGCTAGACAAAACTGTAATCAAATGTTCACTCCAATTGGAAATTTTCTCATGAATCACACTCTCAAGTTCGATATTTATTACCTTAAGATTCGTATTACTCATGTACTTGTGCAACACTACTGTCAAAGTTTTGGAAATTTCTTTATTCCAAAACTCTATTTTATTCATCAAGTCCGTATTGTCAATAAAATTCACTCCTCTACTACTATTTACCATGAGATTTATGATATCCTCAATTTTAATGGTCTCCAAGATCTTTGAAATAGCTTGTTGTGTAAGATTTTCCATGGCCAATTCTACACTTTGCAGCATATGAGCATCCGTTTTTGCAAAATTGATGTAATATTTTTCCAAAATTATGTTAAATCTCTGTCCATAGCACTCCTACTGGATTTATCAACTTTTCTTCTTTTCAAAGCTCCACCGTTATTCTCCATTTTGAAGATGAAAAAGAAAATATGTAATAAATCTTAAGAATATTATGTTGATCTAGTGTTCACTTCTGATTTACTTTAAGCCTTATACATGCTGAAATTATCTATTTAAGTTAACTTGAGATAATTATATTTAGTTAAATTAATACATACATACAACTATAATAATGTGTATAAAACGCTAATCTTTTTTAAAAGTAAAAAGTTTTGAATTATACAACTTTCCTTCAACTCAGATAATATTGATAATATCTCGTGTTCATGAGAATTATGACCTGCTTGCCTTGAACTCATGAGTAATTGTAATCTTTCGACAAGCTCATTAGGATTGTCCCAGTAAATATAATCTACTCCCACAGCCTCTTGCACTGATATTTCTAAATTGTTATGATTTTCATAGACATTTTCATTTGCATAGAAATCTGATATATCCATTGGCTTGTACTGATGTTGATGCTGTTGCTGTTGCTCCTGCTACTCCCTCATCCTCATCTTGATTTTCAGTTATTGTTCGTGAAAATGCAGCAGATTATAGTAGTTGTTGATGTGGTATTAAGGTATTATTTATAAATTTATAAATTTAATTTTTTTTTAATCTTTGTCTGTAGGGTGTTGATGTGACTAATGTCGCAGTAATATCTATACTGGATCGTTTATTTTTTTATCTTTAATTCTTAGAGGTTCCTCTAAAGCCCTCCTCCTCTCATTAATATCTGCTTCCAATTAATTGTCATGAATCAAAGCGTCATCATCCTCATCAGTTGTACTAGAGTTCTTCAATTTCAATTTTATCATAAAAAAAATGTAACATATTATTATTATTTTTTTTAATAATACTTATTTTATCAGTACTATCAATGTTTTTAACAATATGCTGTAAAGGATCAATTATTGGTTGTAAGCGTTTATTAAGGGGGGTCCTGCTTTAGAAGGTCAACAAAATCGATTTTTTTTTTATTCGCTAAATCTATCTCAAATGTATCCAAGAACATATTCCCAAAGTTTTAGAGACCAATTCAAAGTATTTACGACGATATATAAGCCGACGCGATGCGGCGTCGAGCAGATATACGAGCGCTCCCCCCCCCCCCCCCCTTGAGCGCGCGCTTCTCCCCTCACTCTTTTAATCCGAATTTCTTACCTGGGAAAGGTTCAAAGATCTTTGGGACAATCTTTTGAAATTGTAGTGAGCATTATAGCTATAAATATGTATATATAGGTATACTAACTGTTCTGGAGTATAACGGTCTCTCTCTCTCTCCTCGCTCGCGCGCGCTCTCGTACTGTAGACATACATCCTATCTCGCTCTCGCTTTGTGCTGTTTTTCTGCCGCAGCCGTACCTGTTGGGTGTTTTGTGACGGGACTAGTGAAGTCAACGTTCTGCAAGCCAGCACAATAGCAGTTTTCAATATCAGGTGCATTGTGCTTGCAGAATAATTAATCAACTCAACCGGTGCTTCGAATTTGAGGTTAGGCGATCAACATCTTCCGCACGCCAGTAAATAGGTCCTGCGCATGCTCCGAGTCACAAGAGCGACAGGTACGTGCGAATATTAACACTGCGGCAAGCGAGACGACGTGTCTCAGCGAGAGCGTTGCGCTATGGAAGCCAGCACTCAAAGCTGTGCTGAATGTGGTTTGCTTGCTAGTAAAGGCAAAGCATACAAATACCACTGTGTTAAATGTAGCAAGTCATGTCACGTTAGATGCATGATCTTGCAAAACAACGCAGCGGAAAAATCTTATATGTGCAAAACTTGCACCAGTAGAGGTGTCAAAGCAACGCCAGTGCAGCGTACGAGCAAGTCGGCACATACACACAAGATGTAACGTCACGCCGTACAATAAGTGTGCGTGTCCCCACCGCGCTGTCTACATCTTCGCTGCCTGCTAATAAACAGAAAATTGTAAACGCGGCGCATACATGGGCAGCTCCCACTTCCACAAGGACTCCGGCACTAACACCAGCGCAGAAGCAAGTAACAGCGATGCTTCGCTTTGCCAGAAAGAGTCGAGTGGAAACGGCACACTCGATAATGAACAGAATAGTAGTTACGCGCAACTATTCAAACACGCCACTACTCCGTCCAACTCAGAAGTACAACGGGCAGCAGGCAAGCAGGGGCAGCATCTTCCGCTGCACGCCTCTACTCCGTCTATCCTAGGAGTACGACGGGCTGCGGACGAGCAGGGGCAACAGACTATAGCATATCAGTAGGTTGCAGACCTAAAGGCGCTGTCCACTACACGCAAAGCCAGCATACGTAAATCCATTATCGCCGACGACGAACCGGAAAACTCGCAATACGTTGACATCAGCACAGAAGAAAGCAGGTTGAAAATTTCCAAAATTGAAAATTGTGCAAGCAATATCTCGGTTATTACAGCTAAGGTTTCTTCCATGACGGCTGAGTTTAATATAAACCTCTCTATTTTAAAGTCAGTGCCAGGGCTGACAAAAGAAGTAGGGTTATTAAAGTTGAACTTGGAAGTTATGGAAAGAAAACTGTCTAATCAGAACTCTACTGGATGAGTTCCAAAGAAGACAGGCCTTACTAGAAAACATGAACAAAGAATTAACCGAGAGATTGCTAACTCTAGAGAATAAAATAAATTATAAGCAAAATGTAAATAACAACCCTCCGGCGGTTCCTGACATTGACTCGCTGGGCTCTGAAAAGCCCTGCGTACCTCTCTCCGGAAGGAATAGAACGCGGGCTCATTTACGTAGACCGCAGGGATGTCGTGATAATATTAAAAACTTAGATATTGTTTTAGACTCAGTTAATGAGCCCGCGTCGAGACGAGGTTCAACATCTGCCTCTGGTGGAAGCAGTAATAGCCAAGATAGGAGGGGATGCAGTAGCAGTGCAGAGAGCGCTGAGCTAATAGTCTCTGGAATAGTCGACTGCTCTAAAGCAAAGGTTGATCCAATAGACGTTGCTTACATCGTTATCAGTACTGTTCTGCCTTCTCTTCTCAAAGATGAAATTATTAACGCTAGGCCACTTGCTCCCTCTGCGATGAGAGGTCGAACCTTCTCCAAAACAGATGTTGAAAACAAAGGAATGAGTGAAAAAACATGTACGAATGCTAGAAAGTCCATTAGACCGCCACCTTTAATTGTCCGTCTCGCAAGCAATAGATTAGCTAAGGAAATTATGCAGGCAAAAACTACATTCACATGATTTAACACCACCGATATTGATGTATCTCGTTTAAGCGAGGAGATGTCTAAAAACTTGTTCCACACGAATATCTTTATTAATGAAGTCTTGAGTGTTTCAGCTTATACCGAGTTTAAAAGCCTCAAGTTAATAGCTAAAAGACTCGGATTTAAGTTCGTGTGGCACAGGCACGGCAAATTCCTCGTTCGAATGGGAGAGGAAGAAAAAGTTCACACTTTCACCTCTGCGTCCGATTTGTCAACAATAGCTAATCTTCATAAAACAAACTGCAACCAAGCATTGCCATGTACAGAACTTAGCAATAGTAACAATAACAAGAATAACCTTAATAATAATATTAACGATGTTATTAATAGTAATGGTAGCAACATTCACTCAAATAATAATACTAAATTGGATTGACTAGGTAAAACTCTGCTCGTGAGACGGACGGGTGAGTGAACATGAGAGCGGATTTTTTCAATGCAAATTCTATCAGACATTGCATTGAACAAATCCGTCAACTTCTTTGTAATAACTCCTATCACCTATTCATGTAGCTAAACCGTGGCTGGAAGATGAGAAAGCCAGTGATCTCATTCATATAGACGGTTACTCACTTGTGCGGCAGGATAGAAATGTACATGGGGGGAGGTGGGGGGGGGGGGGGGGAGTTGCACTGTATGTCCGCGACGGATACAGGGTTGGAACACTAGCTGAATCAAACACTGATAGACTGGACAAACCGAAAATGTCAGAGTACATTATGTGCGAGATACAGAATGGAGAAATGGAGCCTGTCTTCGTCGTGGTCATTTACAAGGCTCCTGCCATTGCATTTCTAAAACATTTGGATCTTGTCAACAAGTTGAGAGAATATTGTGACTCTTGCAGTCACAAGATTATAATGGGTGATTTGAATGCAGATTTGTTGACCGATGGTGATGATGCAAAGTTTGTTCGCAAGCTTGCAGCTGAACTGTCACTTCAAATCGTCCAGCACGGAGCGACTCATCACACCGACACGTCTCCTACCTAAATCCAGGGAAGGTTTGCGACGGGTTCACGACGGAGGAACTTAATACCCACTTTGCGGGAGTTTCAATATCAACTGATGAGGATAGTGCCGTAATCGAGAACTTAGTGACATCAGCCAATGATGAAGGTTTTAAATTTGAACCGATAGGGCTGGCGGATGTTATACTTGCGGTCGCGCATTTCTCCTCGCAAGCGAGGGGTGAGGATGACATCCCGCAGAGTGTGCTAGCGAATTTATTGCCGGTCATTGGGTAACACGAAGTGAACTTGTTCAATTCTTCCCTGGAAACTGTTAGGTAAGTGTACTACACCATCGTCGACGTCGGACTTTCGTCCTATTGCACTACTGTGTTTTCTTTCTAAGGTCCTGGAAAAAATTTCTCATGACCAGATTCTAAAGCACATGACTGAAACCTAACAACTTGACCCTATGCAGTCTGGCTACAAGAACAACAATTCGACGCAGTCTGCTTTACTAAAACTGACGGAAGATGTGAGGACAGGAATTGACAAGACATTTGTGTCTTTACTGTTACTGTTTGAC
Source organism: Gastracanthus pulcherrimus (assembly GCA_949152435.1). NCBI lineage: Eukaryota > Metazoa > Arthropoda > Insecta > Hymenoptera > Pteromalidae > Gastracanthus > Gastracanthus pulcherrimus. The sequence continues at coordinate 68,496,249 of OX424573.1, read as the reverse complement.
TACAGCAAGGCTTTTGACACGATCTAGCCAGCTAAGCTCTTAGCAAAGCTGCAAGCTCTGGGGTTCTCCAGGCATGCATTAATTTTGATTAATCATACATTTTGGGTAGAAAGCAAGCTGTTATTGAACGCTCTGACACCAAGTCACCTTAGTTGTCAACAAACCTTGGAGTGCCCCAGGGGTCCGTGTTAGGGCCCTTGCTTTTCTGTCTTTACATCAACGACATAAAATAATTGTTTCTTGAGCTTAATAAAGAATTCAAAAAGGACGACCCGCGACGTGTTAAACATATACTATACGCAGACACACCCTGATAGCGTGAACGAGGGAGTGGAGATCCTGGGTCATGCTGCGCAAGCGGTTGCCGGGTGGGCGGATGGCGCATCACTCAGACTGAACGTGGACAATACACGTTGACATGGTTGCTAAAAAGGTCAACAGAGTGTTGTATAACTTGAGATTTTTTAGAAAGTATACCACTCAGGACCTGCGCAAGTACTGAGCAATGGCCTTTGTTTTCCCGCATCTAGACTACTGCTCTCTGGAATATCTGGATGCATCACTTGAACTTCGTAGCCGGCTGCAAAGACTGCAAAACTCATGTGTGTGATACGTTTTAGGTGCTAGGAGGGACGAACACATCACCCTCTACAGGGAACAATTAGAATGGACTCGGGTGGACTCTCGAAAAGCCGTTTTCATGGCTATAACAATGTATAAAATCCTACGGGTTAAAGAGCCAGTCTATCTCGAGTCGCTTTTTATGAAGAACAAATCGAAGCGTCCTGTAAGGAGTGATGCAAAAGAACTCTCAGTAACACACATGCGCACTGAAACAGGACGAAGATCTTTCTAAGTGTAAGGTGCGCATTTGTGGAATTTACTCCCTCTTGCCATTCGTACGCTACCATCATTAATGGCCTTTAAGGTGGCGGTCAAGAAATACCTAGCATGCTTAGATTTATTGTTTTATTGATGTCCATTTTTTTCCCCTTTTCATTTGTTTAATTCTTTTGTGTTAATTTATTTTGTATCGTTAAAATTCTAATTTTTTGAGGTATTTGTGTATTTTATTTATATTTTCTTTTAATTATTAATTTGACAAAACAATTTTAAAAAAGTATGCATGTATTTATTGGTATAAATGGAAGCTCTCTCTCTCTCTCTCTCTCTCTCTCTCTCTCTCTCTCTCTCTACGTGTGTACATATTTCTACGTTGCTGGTTCAATGGTTAGTTTTACTCTGATTCTTGACCAGTAAACATCCAAAGAAAATCATGTCAAGCTATCCAAACGGTGATCGTCCGAGCAATGAGCGTGCTGCAAAACATCGGAAACGTAGATTTCAAGGAAATCAATTTACAAGTAAATCGGACGAGATGAAGTTAGATACAAGCAGTAGTGCGAGAAAATTATCAACTGCAAGCACGGATGATATAATTGTGCATCCACTTCACTATTATAGAATAATAGAATTTTTTACAGTTTTCAATACACTTACTGATATACTAATATACAGATCGTGCAAGCAAAGCATACAATTTACAGAGAGTGGACATCAAGGCTTAGGCTTCAAAATTATATTATTGTGTACATGCGGTCGAAGAGAAATAAATTCAGGACCGTTAATACGTACTGGCTTTTAAATAAACAGATGTATTGTATTCGCTATGAGGTTATATGGTATTGAACGAGAAGGCATTAATTTATTTTATGGTGTTATGGATATGTGCCAAGGTTTATCGACATCAACCTACGATAAGATTGTGCAGCAATTTTTACAGAGGTGCTTGTATCAATCGGCGGAGACTAGGATTCGAACCTGGGTCACCGGCGTGGGAATCCGACACTCTACCGACTGAGCCGCCGCAGGCCCCTTTGTCTATAACTAAAAATCCATATTTCTTGTTTCAACACTTGCTACAAAGATGATAACAATTTTCAAAAGTCATATCTGTATTAACATGATTATTATAAATATGACGTAAATTTAATTCATCTTGTTTAAAAAAAAATCAGATAATTGGCCATATCCCTACATAAATGTTTTGGAATATGTGCATATGACTGTGATAAGTAAAAACAGTCAATATTCTTGTGTCTTCCCATGGAAAAGTACTGTTTAATCATATCTAGATTGTGACAAGCAACGTCATCAAAAATAAATATCGAATTTGGTAAAGCTTCGTGGGGTGATAATATTTCACTGTTATTGGAAAATGTAAAATATGACATCCCATCGTCTTGTAGTTGAGACATCATTTCACCTAACAAGTGATTTGATCCTGATGCAAAGACTTTGAGTAGACGTAGAGGTCTTCAAAGCACAATCCATGTGGAGAAAATAATACACTTAGCAGTAAATTTGTTTTACCGCAATTCGATCTACCACAGATTATTGATTGAACAATAGATAGTAAAAGATTACCATGTCTTTCCATGGTTTCTTTACCAACACTACTATTTTTTATCAACATTAATGATTTTAATTGCGCTACTTTTTTGCTTTATAAATTTAATGTTTATTATATACATATACATACATTTATATATATATATATACATTTCACATTATTAATAAATATACATTCTTTAAGAAGATTTGAAATTATACTACTAATCATTTATGACAAAAGCTACTACTTTTATAAAACTGGGTAACTCTCTGCTAAGAGTAACCTAGATTTATTTAAAAAATACATATTAATTTACATTACTAATATTTACAAGATGAATTTGGCTTAATATAGAAGGTTATATTTCATACTGATTTTACATGCATATTCATATCTTTCTTCATTAAGAAAACACACGATTGCAGAATTATCACACAAATGGTGGGGGTATGACTATTTAAACATAAGTTCTCACAAATTTTAAAGTTATAGTATACTTGATATTTGACATTTTAAGTGTAACTTTAAGAATTATAAAAATGAATAATAATGAATCATGTATAAAAAATAAGATAAGCTTGTAAGTAAATGTTCTTTAAATATAAATTATAAATTATTTCTATTTTTAAAATTAAAAAATGTTTCAATCCTACCATACAATTTTAATATTTTTGTAGATATATAATGTTTTTACAAGTAAAATATTTGAAGTATACAGCAGATAAAAAATTATACGTTTGTTATGTGAAAACAAAGAAACCTGAAATTTTTATTTCAAAAGGTCATGCTTTAGATTTGAAAATTACTATCTAACAATTTCATAAATTAACTAAATCTAATTATGAAGAATATTTTGATTATAATAGAGACATTTATAATGATAAAATTAAGGTATTTATACACATAGAAGTCTCAATTCATCAAGATAGAAATATTAGATTTGTAGATATTTTTGGCAACAAGCAGTTTGTTATACGCTTAAAGTGATGTTAAACCCCCTGTTACCGGTAAATACCGAGAACTACTTTTCTCGCGTAATTTTCAATTTTGAGAAAATATCCCTATGGAAAGTTATGGTTTTTGATTAGGATAACAGCGTTCCATAGAGATAATTACTGAAAATTGAAAATTAAATAGAAGAAGTGGATCCTCGTAATTGTCGGTGACGGGTGGGATTAGCATCACGTTAAGCAAAGAAGATATCAACGAATTAATAAAACTTAAAACTTGGGTGCATTATAAATATCGTGAATTATTAAATAAAAGAATTGATATATATATATATAAAAAAGCCACCCTTTCTGTCCAAAAATCAGAAGCTCAAAAAAATTCGTGTCCGGGCTTAAAATTTAGCTTAATATATCTACTTTCCATTACTGAGTGGCCTTTTTAAAAAATTCAAAATGGTGGGCTGGTGCAGCTCTAACAATACACCGATATCACCACGGAATATCAGTTAAATGTTCTTAAAACTTGCAGGGACAAAGAAAAAATTAGTAAAAAGGTTATTTGCATGTATTTTTTTTCGCTGAATACGAATCCACCGTTAGTTTTGGTCTCTGGGTCCACCTTTCGTCCATAATCTCAAAGAACAGTCAAATAATGCAGTTTTACGTGGCTGAGACTCGAAATAGTAGTAAAAAAATTAGGGACAAAGCTTATTCGCATTTTTTTCCCGCTGAATACGAATCCACCGTTAGTTTTGGTTTATGGGGCCACCTTTCGTCCATAACCTCAAAGAACAGTAAAAAAATGCAGTTTTACGTGGCTGAGACTGGAAATAGTGTACAAAAAAAGCTCATCATCATTCTTCGTTGGTTTTTAACAGAGGAATACAATGCTGTTCTCGGTTTTCACCTTGACTCAAAAGCTCATTTTCAAGGTCATTTCAAGGACAACTGTTCAAAGACTAGGTCAAATTGTTTAAATTTGACACTATTTTAGCTATTATTTTGACAGGAATGTCATATTTATGATGATATTGCGTCCTTCTACAAGAAGTTTTGTAATAGTAAAATTTTCAATTTCATAAAAAACCGCGTTATAATCATGTTTTGAGGTTATGGAGTTTGAAAATCGTGTGTTTATAAAATCTCCATATGAATGTGTCTTTTATTGTTTAGTTGAGTATAGCTGAGTAAATCTTACTTATAGTGGAGTAAAACATACAGATTCTATATTTCAAACATTATATTATGCATATTGGAACGATAAACGATTTTAGAGAACGTACGTGCCAATGCATCGTTAGCGGTATTTTCATTAAGATTATACCGGATTTAAAAGAGTTATTCTTTTCTTAGAAGATTTTTGGATATTATTAGATTTTTCGTATTTTGCACTATTTTGTTAATGGTTCTTGAAAAATCATTTTTTTTTTTTTTCTGAAGGATCAAATACTAAGCATTTTATGCATAAAATTCTACTCCTTTGGTAGTATTAGAAAATCATTTAATAACTACCGTTTTTGGTTGTTGAATAGTAAACGAGTGGTTTTTTAAAATTTCGGATACTGCTAATGCCGTTGAGAATCTTTTATTCAAGTGTCGTGTTGATTTATCATGGTCTACCTTACTATAAATAAAAATTTGTATGTTTTCGAAATGTTTGCTTGCCCAATGAAAAAGGGCTTCTGGAGTCAAAATCGCTTCAGATGGTTTAGCTAGAAGACTTGCTCGGTAAGCCTCTCTTTTAAATATAGCTCCTAAACCATCATATCCACTTTTACCGTGTGCTGTTACGCAATAATGCCATTCCTCTTCGATTCCAAAATCTTCTTTATGGTTGATGAGATTAGTGATCTGGAATCGGTTTTTGAAATGTTGCTTTGCACCATCTGTGACGTATATAAATTTTTTAACATTTTTAATAGTTTTTTTTATTTCTGGAATCAATTGCTTCTGAATTGTAAAGACGGCAGAAGTATCGTGTTTTAAACTATCTGAGAGAAAGATGGAACTTTTATGTTTTAATTTAGAGTTTTCTTTATAATAATAGATAATTGGGAATACTGTACATTGCTGATTGTTGAAGTGAAATGCTTGCGAAGCATCTTGAACTACATATGAATAATTCTCAGAAAAATCGAACATAACAAGTACTTCTCCTTTATTTAAATTCTGTTTTGTTGACGAAATAAATTGAGACTGCTGTTTCGCTATGAATGAATGCGGTTTAAGAGTCGGTAGCTTGTCACAAAATTCATTTGAAAAGTCAGAAACTTCACTCGTAACTGTTTTCAAAGTCGACCTATCAGTTGCTGTCCGTACACTATATTGCACCTGATCGATAAAGGCACTATTTAAAATTTCAAGTAATGTCGTGGAAAAAAATGAAATATCTGGACATTTTTTACATTGATCTAGGTAGCAATCGGGCGTAGGTGTCTTGCACACAATTGATTTCAAACAATCATGATAATCACGAATTGGATTTTCAGTTTCTTTTGTTAAGCTGTTAATTTTAATTGCATCAAGCATCAATTTACAGTTCTGATGAATCGTACATACACATACTGAGTGAGTTCCTCTTGCTCCAGCCAAAATACAATGTTGCGGTCGGAGTTTTGCAAAAACACTGAAACTAACTGGATAATCTGAGTAAGTCTGTTTGAACAATGTATGCAGTTCTTTGAGATCCATTAACAATAACCGTTTTTGCACTTTAATACGCTCACCATCAACTTTAACTGAACACGTGTCTTTGACTCCTGGCATCATTCTACCAACAGTATCGTCATTATAGAAATCATTAATTAATGTAATTGTAGCATTTGGTATAGTTTTACCAGCTCTTGCTGTAACATCGGCCAGAACACCACTTGCTGATCGTAATTCTTTAGCTTTTTTAGCTAAAGTTCGGGAAGTATCAAACTCTTTTGAAATTCGTCTTATACTTCAAGATTCTGGCGCAATAGTGAGGATTCTGAGCTTCATGGGATCATTACCTTCCAAACTTGTGAATTTATCTTTTAATCCTTGCAGAAGTTCTTCCAATTCAAGGAACCTGGTAGATGAAGCATCTTTTTCAGTAGTTAAGGAAGTATTTGGACACTCAGTACCTTAGTCTGCCGAGGTATCATCACATTCCATACTACTGATATCGTTGGAATCGTCTATATTCATACAACTATCAGATCGGTTCAATGAACGTTTTAATCTACAATCATTACATACCATGGCAGTTACTGGTAAATTAGGCTTCTCCTGTAGTAATGCTTTTGATATTGTTCTTAAATTTGAACCCTTATGATTAGGTACGCCTTCACGGTAAAACTGCCCTTAAAAGGACTGTTGTGCAAGACCGGGAAGGAACTCCCTTGAACTGCTCTTAGAAGGACTGTTGAAAAGTTGATTACTACAAATGATTCGAGAGCTTGACAACTATCCTGAAAAGGACTGTTGCGCAAGTCTGTACCCACCTGGAAGAAATTTCCTTCAACTATCCTTAGAAGGACTGTTCAAGAAACAATGAGTTCGCTACTGTAAGAGCTCGCTATAACTATCCTGAAAAGGACTGTTACGCAAGCAGTTACGCAACGAGAAGAAATTTCCTTCAACTATCCTTACAAGGACCGTTGAAGAAACAATGAGTTCGCTAATGTAAGAGCTCGCTAACTATCCTGAAAAGGACTGTTACGCAAGCAGTTACGCAACGAGGAGAAATTTCCTTCAACTATCCTTAGAAGGACCGTTGAAGAAACAATGAGTTCGCTAATGTAAGAGCTCGCTATAACTATGCTAAAAAGGACTGTTACGCAAGCAGTTACGCAACGAGAAGAAATTTCCTTCAACTATCCTTACAAGGACCGTTGAAGAAACAATGACTTCAAGGAGGAGTTATGCACAATAAAAGAATGTCTAACTATCCTCGGAAGATTATTTGAAAAAATGAAAGCATAAAATGATAGAGGAAAGTACATATTTTCTTTTAACGTACAATATTGTATACTGTAAGATATATTCGATGTTGGTTATGATGAGAAAAAAAAATCTAATTATATCCAAACTAATGAAATCTAGGAAAAGAATATCTTATTCTATTCCGAAAAAGGTGCAATTAAACAAATACGATTGGGAACATAGTATTTAATTAAATATTGATTTTTGTGTTCAATTGATTTTTCGAAAAATAGCCCCTACATCTAACTGCAAAATTAAAAACACGTATGCCCACACATACATTTTCTAAAAACACGGGATTAGGACTCCATAACCTCAAAACATGATTATAACGCCTTTTTTATGAAATTGCAAATTTTACAATTACAAAGCTTCTTGTAGAAGGACGCAATACCATCATAAACATGACATTCCTGTCAAAATAATAACTAAAATAGTGTCAAATTTAAACAATTTGACCTTATCTTTGAACAGTTGTCCTTGAAATGACTTTGAAAATGAGCTTTTGAGTCGAGGTTAAAACCGAGAACAGCATTGTATTCCTCTGTTAAAAACCAACGAAGAATGATGATGAGCTTTTTTTGTACACTATTTCCAGTCTCAGCAACTTAACTGCATTTTTTTACTGTTCTTTGAGGTTATGGACGAAAGGTGGCCCCATAGACCAAAACTAACGGTGGATTCGTGTTCAGCGGGAAAAAATACATGCAAATAACCTTTTTACTAATTTTTTCTTTGCCCCTGCAAGTTTTAAGAACACTTAACTGATATTCCGTGGTGATATCGGTGTATTGTTAGAGCTGCACCAGCCCACCTTTTTGAATTTTTCAAAAAGGCCGCTCAGTAATGGAAAGTAGATATATTAAGCTAAATTTTAAGCCCGGATACGAATTTTTTTGAGCCTCTGATTTTTGGACAGAGAAAAGATTTTGGGGTGGCTTTTTCGACCAAGAATGTCCCATATATATATATATATATATGGACAGAGAAAAGATTTTGGGGTGGCTTTTTTGACCAAGAATGTCCCATATATATATATATATATATATATATATATATATATATATATATATATATGAGGCATTCTTTGTGAACGAATGGCCCTCCCTTGCCCAAAATTTGAAGAGGCGTAGGAGAACCATCAATAGCTTAAAATGTTTGTATTGACAAGAGCTACAAAAAGTCGAGTGGCGTTTTTGTCCATTTTGAAAATGGCGGCTTCAAAATGGCGTTAAGCACCCCTAAAACGTGAAGAGTACAGATAAGAATGCCCGTAAAAATTAAAAAAAATAATCACGTTGGACTTTTTTTGACTCAAATTTTAGCTACCCCTCATACTTCAAAAAATCACGTGGTAGGTTACCGAAATCCAACATGGCGGATCCCATATGACGGCTAATATGTCGATATTTTTAAAAAACAACCGAATTGGCCCAAATTTGGTATATGGGGGTTTTTCTGGTTGCTGATGATGAATTTAAGGTCAAATCTGCAGAATTTAAAATGGCGGATCCAATATGGCGACTAATATGCCGATAAGATATGGTTTTTACTCCCGCCGTTTATTTATGTATCCATGATTTCTTCACGATGACATTATTCATTTTTTTTAAATTTGTATACCTTATCGGCATATTAGTTGTTACTTTTAGTGGCATTTTTAGTTCCAATATGGCCGTTAGAAACTCGTGACTCATGCTTTTTTTACCATTACGATTATAAAATCAGCTACATGAAACCGATTGAGGTCTATGGTGCCTTAAATAAAAGGTCTTGGAATCTACTTTTAGAAGACGTATACAAAAATTTTTTTGTTATCATAAAATCCAATATGGCGGCCAAAATCACGTGACATAGGTAGTAATTCACCAAAATCGATTACAAATAACTTTTTTAGATACGCTCACGTCTCGAATACGCTTGAATCAATGATTTCGAAATGCTGTTCGTAAGTATATTATTTTTTTAAACATATTAGTGCCCTTGGTCACGTGACAAAACTGATTTTTCATAAAAATAGCCAAAAAAAGCACTTTTTCGAATTCTACAGCTCTCTCAAAGAGCTTGAATGGTAAATGTTGAATGTTTTTATAAGCATCGTATAGTATCTTTGTTTTAGCTACTCCCAAGTTCTAATATGTCGGTGTAAACTATATGATATAGGCCTTTTGGTACTAAAATGTATGAAAACAAATTGAAAATGTGAAGAAGTCTACAAGACACCAGGCGGGAGTGGAAGTTTGCGTATTTTGCTCATGAGTACTAACAAGGAGATGGTCAGGGATCCGGATCACCGATTTCGCTCAATTTTGGAGGAAAGTTTCCAAATGCAGAAATATGAAGAAACCCAAAATTTTAGACGCCAACGAAAAAACCACAAGAAGTTAGAGCTCCATAAAAATCCTATTTTAATGTATAACTGTATATCTATATATATGGAATACGTATATATATATATATATATATATATATATATATATATATATAT
>OX424573.1:68223965-68483965 GCA_949152435.1 Gastracanthus pulcherrimus | reverse complement strand
TAATTTCGCAATCATTCGAAGATGACGCGCACAATTGGTGGTATCTGCAGGATGGGTAGGTAAAGGATTATCATGATTTTGTTGCAAAATGTAAAGAACAATATCAAACATCAAAAAGAATTTTAATTTTTACATATTTTTCTTGTCGGTGAGATAAGAAAAACCAGAAGAGATTATGAAATTCTAACTTTTTTCAGGTTTAAAAAGAAGTGCTTTTTGAAAAAAAAAAACATTTCAACTGGCTATAAAAGTCGTTTAAAAAGATTGCTTCAACAATCTTATTAATTCAAATAGAAGAAAATAAAATACTGAAGATAACAAACTTTGAATCGTTCCAATAGATTGTTTAGTTTTTTTGCAATCACGTCCACCAATTTAGAGAAATCGTAAAAATGAAAACTGAAGAAAACGCGCTTCAAAGATTTCGATAAGAAAAAGTGATTTGTTCAGGATCCAAGGCGTAGACTGATTGGCTCGGCTTCTCGTAAAAGAGCGACCAAGCGCTCTGCAGGTACCCAGTGTAGACTGGTTGGCTTGTCGTCTCGCGACTTGGGAAGAGGGGAAGAATTGATGAGCGCTTTGCAGATACTCAGGTGTAGACCACTTGGCTCGTCGTTCTAAGGTATTGCTTCTGCGTTGGGAGAGGTAGTACACATCACTGACCCTTCGTCGTAGCTCTCTACGACCCTAGAACTGCTACAGAGAAGCAGCCCAGCGTCAGTTGCCGCCGATGAGAGAAGCTCAAGATAGAACTGATATATATGGAGAGGAGGGGGGAAGCAAAATAATTAAACAAGAAGTTTAATTAATAGCCGTGATTTATTCTCAAACTTAGATCTTAGCCTTATAGTCGTCTCTAGATGTTATTAGGCAAGTTACTTAAGTGAGATTCCACGGGTGCCGACTACCGCGACAGCTGGTCCTATATGGATTTGCCATGCCTACTTCTACCACGGTTTGGACGACGCCACCTAGCAGCGGCACGCGAACTACGGCGGCGTCAAAATTTAAACTCAGCTACCCTGAGCTGTGCGAAGGAGCATAGTATTGGGCGTACAATAAAAGTATCAATTTTCGATTACTTACACTAATAATCCGCTAATCAGCTATTCCTGATCCATATAATAGACCTTCTGCTTTCTCAAAAAACTCATTTTGATGCATTTTCTCGAGTCTACGAACCGTGCGAGCTTCCTTATTGGAAAATGAGTGGCGACTGTTTTCTCTCACGAGCCGTTGCGCGTCAGTGTTATCAACAAATATTTTGCACTGCTGGCTAATACTCAAATTCAGCAACTGCATGGTACTCAAAACCGCAGAATACCCTTCATTGAATTTCAATGACTTTTTAACCAGAATGCAGATGTTTCGGATTCATGCGCCAGACTGTCGAGTTGAACGACTCGTTGGAATTTTACGTGTGACCGCCTAAGCATCGCTTTAACAGTTCATCATTTGAGACTCCCTCATAGATTGGGTTTATGGGTCCCTCAACTTTTTCGTCAATCAATCGAGCAGGATGTTTTAATCCTCTTCTAGGATTAAATTCCGATGTATAAGTTTATTGGTTTTCTTGATCTTGGGGACCAAAATTAGTTAGATTTTGTCTTAGTTGTATGTTGTAACTAGTGGGTCTCCTCGTTTCATCTCTCTTATAACGTTCGTTCCTGCGCCAATTATTCTTAGCATATATGTTTATTTGGTGATTCATAACAGAATATTCGAATTCTTCCCAATCTTGATGAGATGGTCTTGGTCTCAAGTCCGGTAGAATCTTGGTTTCCATGCGTGCCTCAATCCGCACGGCCTCTTTATATGCTTCTTCAAGCATTTCAGGGTCTCTAACATCTACCATGGTAACCATGTCGGAAGGTAATTCTGTTATAAATACGTCTAACGCAATGATTTGTAATGGCTTTATTACCAGTTCTAGATTGGTAACTTCGGGCATTTCTTCTTTTAGAGCGTTTTGTGATCCACTTAATAGGATATTCAGACAATCATAGATATATCCAACTGTATCGCCTTGTTTCATCCGTTATTCACAAGTTCTTTCTGCGCAATAAGAATAACTTTTACCAGGCCGGAATCCAGTGTTGAGATGTTTCACAAGATCATCAATGGCGTTAAACTGTTCCCCAAATATAATATGATAATTCGGCACTGAACTACTAAAAGTGTCATCGTTATATTATTAGGGGAACTATTTTCTGTAATTTTCCTAATAGCAGTGGATTTCTACGAATGATTATAATTCGTAAAGGTTTATATTTATAATAATAGATATTACTAAAGTATAATTATGTGTATGAATTTAAATCCGTATTCATTAAGCAATATTAATGTAACTTAAAACTTACCATTCATATATCTAAAGCGGGAAAATAAAATAACATATATTTGTCGACAAAATCTATCCAGATTTGAAGATATTCGTTGTCAATACATTAGTTATGGTATGAATATAGGAAATTAATTTATACTAAGCACAAACATTTTTACATCTTCTTTCAAGTCTTCAAACTTTTTGTAGATATTGTCATTGACACAAACAACCATATGCAACAGATTTTAATGCGCCAAAAGCAGTTGGTTACCATAAAAAGATCGGAGACTATCGAAGAACATGTCGTCTTGACGAAACAACCTCGCAGATCGAACGATTTTCAATTCCGGCGTTCGTGAAAATTCTTAAAATTATTCGTGCATATTGTACTGAATGTTAGTAATAATATCTAATAGTTTTTATCGCGGCACGTTAGTTTTGTCGCTAGACCAGAAACTTGACTAGAAATCTATCTTTAGTTAAAAACGTGTTCTTTTGACAAAGATGCTGTGGAAACCCCTGGTTTTTCAACCCTGGAGGTCGTGTAAAGTGTTCAAATTTTTGTAGATTGTTGTAATTGACACAAGTAATAATATCCAATAGTCATTAGAGCGGCAGAAGTAGTTGGTTGCAGTTAAAAATTCGGAGACTATCGGAAAACACGTCGTCTAAACGAAGCAACCTCGGAAAATCAGACTATTTCCAATTCCGGACTATTGCAGTCCTGGAAATTCTTAAAATTATTTGTGCCTATTGTACTCAACATAAGTATCAATATCTAATAGTTTTATTGCAGCTGGAATGTTTTGTCGCTAGACCGAAATCTTTCTCTAGCGAAAAACGTGTACTTTTGACAAAGATGTCGTGGAAAACCCTCGTTACCAATCCCAGCTATCATGTAAATTGTTAAAAAATTTTGTAGATATTGCCATTGACACAAGTAATAACATCCAATAGTCATTAGAGCGACAGAAGCAGTTAGTTGCAGGTAAACATTGGAGACTATCGGAGAAAACGTCGTGTAAACGAAGCGACCTCGGAAAACCAGACTATTTGCAATTCAGGCAATCGTGGAAATTCGTAAAATAATTAGTACATATTGTACTGATAATAAGTAACAATATCTAATAGTTTTATCGATTCAAGGATGTTTTAACGCTACACCGTAATCTGTCTTTAGCGAAAAACGTATAGTTTTGACCAATATGCCGTAGAGAACCCTGGTTCCCCAATCCCGGCGATCGTGTAAAGTGTGAAAAATTTTGTAGATATTGCCATTGACACAAGTAATAACATCCAATAGTCATTAGAGCGGCAGAAGCAGTTGGTTGCAGGTAAAAATCGGAGACTATCGGAAAATGCGTCGTCTAAACGAAGCAACCTCGGAAAACCAGACTATTTCCAATTCAGGTAGTCGTGGAAATTCGTAAAATTATTAGTGCATATTGTACTGACCATAAGTAACAATATCTAATAGTTTTATCGATGCAAGAATGTTATATCGCTAGACCGTAATCTGTCTTTATCGAAAAACGTATAGTTTTGACCAATATGCCGTCCAGAACCCTGGTTCCCCAATCCCGGCGATCGTGTAAAGTGTGAAAGATTTTGTAGATATTGCCATTGACACAAGTAATAACATCCAATAGTCATTAGAGCGACAGAAGCAGTTGCTTGCAGGTAAAAATCGGATACTATCGGAAAACACGTCGTCTTAACGATGCAACCTCGGAAAAAAACACTATTTGCCTTTCTGGCACTCGTGAAAATTCTTAATATTATTAGTGCATATTCTACTCAGCATAAGTAACAATATCTAATAGTTTTATTGCGGCGGAATGTTTTGTAGATCGACCGAAATATGTCTTTTGTGAAAAACGTGTAATTTTGACAAAATTGACATTCGAAAAACACGTCATCTTGACGAAGCTACCTCTAAAAACCAGACTATTTGCAATTCTGGTAATCGTGGAAATTCTTAAAATTATTTGTGCCTATTGTACTCAGCATAAGTAACAATATATAATAGCTTTATTGCGGCAGGAATGTCTTATTGCTAGCCCGAAATCAGTCTATAGCGAAGAACGTGAACTTTTGACAAAGATATCGTGGAGAACGCTCGATTCCAGCCCCGGCGGTAATGTAAATTGTTAAAAAATTTTGTAGGTATTGCCATTGACACAAGTAATAACATCCAATAGTCATTAGAGCGACAGAAGCAGTTAGTTGCGGGTAAACATCGGAGACTATCGGAAAAGACGTCGTGTAAACGAAGCTACCTCGAAAAACCAGACTATTTGCAATTCCGGAAGTCGTGGAAATTCGTAAAATTATTTGTGCATATTGTACTGACCATAAGTAAGAATATCTAATAGTTTTATCGATGCAAGAATGTTTGATAGCTAGATCGAAATCTGTCTTTATCGAAAAACGTATATATTTGACCAATATGCTGTGGAGAACCCTGGTTCCCCAATCCCGGCGATCGTGTAAAGTGTGAAAGATTTAGTAGATATTGGCATTGACACAAGTAATAACATCCAATAGTCATTAGAGCGACAGAAGCAGTTAGTTGCATGTAAAAATCGGATACTATCGGAAAACACGTCGTCTTAACGAAGCAACCTCGGAAAACCAGACTATTTGCCATTCTGGCACTCGTGGAAATTCCTGAAATTTTTAGTGCATATTGTACTCAGCTTAATTAACAATATCTAATAGTTTTATTGCGGCGGAATGTTTTGTGGATCAACCGAAACATGTCTTTTGCGAAAAACGTGTACTTTTGACAAAATTGACTTTCGAAAAAACACGTCATCTTGACGAAGCAAGCTCGAAAAATCAGACTCTCCAATTCTGGCTGTCCTAGAAATTCTTCAAATTATTTGTGCCTATTGTACTCAGCATAAGTAACAATATATAATAGCTTTATTACGGCAGGAATGTCTTATTGCTAGCCCGAAATCAGTCTATAGAGAAAAACGTACACTTTTGACAAAGTTATCGTGGAGAACCCTCGATTCCAGCCCCGGCGGTAATGTAAATTGTTAAAAAAATTTGTAGGTATTGCCATTGACACAAGTAATAACATCCAATAGTCATTAGAACGACAGAAGCAGTTAGTGGCGGGTAAACATTGGAGACTATCGGAAAATGCGTCGTCTAAACGAAGCTACGTCGGATACCAGACTATTTGCAATTCTGGAAATTGTGGAAATTCTTAAAAGTATTTGTGCATATTGTTTTCAGCATAAGTAACAATATCTAATAGTTTTATCAATTCAAGAATGTTTTACCGCTAGACCGTAATCTGTCCTTAGCGAGAAACGTGTACTTTTGACCAAGATGCCGAGGAAAACCCTGGTTTTTCAACCCCGGCGGTCGTATAAAGTGTTAAAAATTTTGTAGATATTGTCATTGAGTCAAGTAATAACATCCAATAGTCATTGGAGCGGCAGAAGTAGTTAGTTGCATTTAAAAAATCGGAGTCTATCGGAACCTAGCGAAATCTATTTTGTATGAAAAAGTGTATTTAGAATGAAAACTTTTGAATTTTTGTGATATCATCATAATGCATTATTTTGATTATTTTAACTTTTTGTAAGTAGCATAACTTTTCATAGTCATTTGATTTGGCCAATTTGGTTACGACGCAACCGCACCTAAGTGTTAATGTAGATTTACACTTTGCTAGCTAATCCTAAATAGTGTTATAAGGTGCTTTAAAAAATAAGAGCATATTCTCCACAAAATATGCGAAAAAAGAAATTCATACATTTTTTTCTTTGAAGTGCAATAATTAAAAGCGTAAAATACATGAATGTTAAAAGCTACGGAAAAAATAAAAAGATTCCATTTTTATGTGTCAACATAACTGTTTACACTTTTAACCTTATGGTCTAAAATGTTTGTTGTATATTTTGATTGCTGATATTTAGTCTGCTGACTTGACGTGGAATACTGTCTCCGATGTTTACCCGGAACGAACTGCTTCTGTCATTCTAATGACTATTGGATGTTATTACTTGTGTCAATGGCAATACCTACAAAAATTTTTAACAATTTACATTACCGCCGGGGCTGGAATCGAGGGTTCTCCACGATATCTTTGTCAAAAGTGCACGTTCTTCGCTATAGACTTATTTCGGGCTAGCAATAAGACATTCCTGCCGCAATAAAGCTATTATATATTGTTACTTATGCTGAGTACAATACGCACAAATAATTTTAAGAATTTCCACGATTTCCAGAATTGCAAACAGTCTGGTTTTTCGAGGTAGCTTCGTTTACACGACGTCGTTTCCGATAGTCTCCAATGTTTACCCGCCACTAACTGCTTCTGTCGTTCTAATGACTATTGGATGTTATTACTTGTGTCAATGGCAATACTTACAAATTTTTTTAACAATTTACATTACCGCCGGGGCTGGAATCGAGGGTTCTTCACGATAACTTTGTCAAAAGTGCACGTTTTTCTCTATAGACTGATTTCGGGCTAGCAATAAGATATTCCTGCCGTAATAAAGCTATTATATATTGTTACTTATGCTGAGTACAATAGGCACAAATAATTTGAAGAATTTCTAGGACAGCCAGAATTGGAGAGTCTGATTTTTCGAGCTTGCTTCGTCAAGATGACGTGTTTTTCGAAAGTCAATTTTGTCAAAAGTACACGTTTTTCGTATACCCTTACAGATATATATATATATATATATATATATATATATATATATATATATATATATATATATATATATATATATATATATATATATATATATATATATATATATATATATATATATATATATCTGTAAGGGTAGTTTCCGGGACGAAATCTGATATGTAACGAAGTTTCCGGGATTTTTTGCTGTTTACAGGCAATTCGGAAAACTTACATATGTAACGGTACTTGCGGTACCCAATATTAATACCTTCCACAGGAATTTAACCCAATAATCCGCGTATAGGTGGCGCGCGCTGCGGGCCAGACCGGTAGTAAAAGTCTTTGATGAGGGGGAACACTCCCGGTTTGGACCTGGAATTCAGGATTGCTGGACTGTATGCGCACACGGCAGCGGCATAATATCGTTATAATATATATATTTATTTATATCCTCTTTATTATAAAATTATTTAGATGTCACCGTGTATAAGAATCGCGGCCCTTCTGCATATCTCCACTTCCCTACGTTATGTTTGTCTACTATTCGATATTTGTCGTTATTTTTATGTTAACTATGTGCTGCTTACGTTATTTTACGATATTCCACGTCATTCTACTTTGTTTTACATCTAAGAATGGGATTATGACGTGATTTATGCGTTATTTAACCTCACTTTATGCTTTCTTACGTTACTTTTACGTTATTGTATGTTTATTTACACCTAGAAATCGGAGCATTCTCCATATCTCCATTCTTACGTGATTTATGCGCTACTGTACGTTATTATACTACATTAATTTATGTTATTTTGTGTTACTTTTACGTTATTCTACGTTTCTTTACATTTGGATGTCAGAGCATTCTCTATATCTCCCATTTTCCACGTAAGATTGACCTTTTTTTTGGGATTTTTCATTATTATAACGTAATTTATGCGCGATTTTACGTTATTTTACGTTATTACGCGTTATTATATGTTTCTTTATACCTAAAATTCAGAATCTTCTCCATATCTTCCTTTTTCTTCGTCATTTGGGTAATTCTTTTTTCTAAATGTTTCGTTATTTTCACGAGATTTATGCGCTACTTTACGTTATTATACAACGTTAATTTACATTATTTTACTTTACTTTTACGTTATTCTATGTTTCTTTACATTTAGGAATCAGAACCTTCTCCATATCTCCCTTATTCTACGTGATTTTGGCCTATTTTCGACTTTTTCGGCATTATGACGTGATTTATCGTTATTTTACCTCATATTATGTTATTTTACGTTACTTTTACGTTATTGAACGTTTATTTACATCTAGGAATCGGAGTATTTTCCAAATCTCCCTTTTTCTACATTATTTTGGCCTTCTTACGCGATTTAAGCGCTACTTTAAGTTATTTTACGTTATATTTCGGTATTCTACACTGTTTTACATCTAAGAATCACAATCTTCTCCATGTCTTCCTTTTTCATCGTCATTTTGGTAATTTTTTTCTTAATTTTTTGTTATTTTCACGTGATTTATGCGCTACTTTACGTTATTATACGACGTTAATTTACATTATTTTACTTTACTTTTCGTTATTCTATGTTTCTTTACATTTAGGAATCAGAACCTTCTTCATATCTCTCTTTTTCTACGTAATATTGGTCTTTTTAGACTTTTTCGGGATTTTTTGGGATTTTTCATTATTCGTGCGTGATTTAAGCGCTACTTTAGATTATTTTACAATATATTACTCTAATCTATATTTCTTTACATCTAGGAATTAGAATCTTCTCCATATCTCCCACTTTCTAACCAATTTTGGCCTATTTTTTTGGATTTTTCATTATTCTTACGTGATTTATGCACTATTTTACGTTGTTTTACGTTATTACAATTTATTCTATATTTCTTTACATCTAAGAAACAGAATCTTCTACATATCTTCCTTTTTCTTCGTCATTTTGGCCTATTTTTTTGGGATTTTTCATTATTTATACGTGATTTAAGCGCTACCTTACGTTATTTTACGTTATATTACTCTATTCTACATTTCTTTATATCTAGGAATTAGAACCTTCTCAATATTTCCCATCTTGTACGTTATTAGGCCTATTTTTTGGGATTTTTCATTATTCTTATGTGATTTATGCGCTACTTTACGTTATTCTTTATTATTACATGTTATTCTATGTTTCTTTACATCTAAGAATCAGAATCTTCTCCATGTCTTCTTTTTTCATCGTCATTTTGGCCATTTTTTTTCTTAATTTTTCGTTATTTTCACGTGACTTATGCGCTATTTTACGTTATTATACGGTTAATTTACATTATTTTACTTTACGTTTACGTTATTCTATGTTTCTTTAAATTTAGGAATCGGAACCTTCTCCATATCTCCCTTTATCTACGTGATAATCCACGTATAGGTGGCGCGCGCTGCGGTCCAGACTGGAAGTAAAAATCCTGTTTGAGAGGAACACTCCCGGTCTAGACCCGGAGTAATATTTCTGGAATCCGGGATTCCTGGGCTCTATGCGCACACGGCAGCGGCAGCGACATAATATCGTTATAATATATATATTTATTTATATCCTCTATATTATAAAATTATTTAGCCGCCGCCGCGTATAAGAATCGAGACGCTTCTGCATATCTCCACTTCTCTACGTTATGTTTGTCTCTTTTTCGATATTTGCCGTTATTTTTATGTAAACTATGCGCTGCTTACGTTATTTTACTTTATTCCAGGTCATTCTACTTTGTTTTAAATTTAAGAATGGGATTATGACGTGATTTATGCGTTATTTAACCTCACTTTATGCTTTCTTACGTTACTTTTACGTTATTGTATGTTTATTTACACCTAGAAATCGGAGCATTCTCCATATCTCCATTCTTACGTGATTTATGCGCTACTGTACGTTATATTACGTCATATTACGCTATTCTACACTGCTTTACATGTAGGAATTAGAACTTTCTCCATATCTCCCATTTTCTACGCTATTTTGGCCTATTTTTTTGGAATTCTTCATTATTCTTACGTGATTTATGTGCTACTTTATGTTATTTTTCGTTATTACACGTTATTCTGTTTCTCTACATCTAGGAATCACATTCTTCGCCATATCTTCTTTCTTTATGTGATGTTGACCTATTTTTTCAAATTTCTCTTGCGTTATTTATGCGCTAATTAAGTTATTTTACGTTATTACGCGTTATTCTATGTTTCTTTACATCTAAGAATCAGATTCTTCTCTATATCTTCCTTGATCTCCGTAATTTTGGAGTAGTATAGCTATGCCGATTGTAGGCCAATAAAATGTAATAGTAATCGGCATAGCTTTTGATCGACTATTTCCAATTAATTTCCTTTTTTTATTTAAAAAATTTTTCAACAAATTATTTTTCAAAAGAATCTTTTTGTTGAAAATTTATGTTTTTCTTTATAGTCCATCACTATGATGTAGAATATAAAAAAATTCTTTAAAAAATTAAATTTATAATGTAGTATTTAAACAAATGTTCTGTATATTGGAACAGAAATATCTTTTAGGAAACAATGTTGTCGTTTGTCCTTAAAAAAAAACAGATAAATCTCGTTGTCGGGCATTTGTGGAAAGCCCCACTTTTGTTCCTATGAATAGTACATCAATAGCATCGACAGCGGTGGCACAGCGACAGCAGCAGCAACATTCTCAACGGCAGGAATCTCAAGGTCGTGCATGTCGATAAGCAGCAGGCAATAGCAGCAGCAGTAGAGCATTCACACGCACACAGATCTTACGTCTTCGCATTTTAAGTGATTAAACAATTTTTTTGTTCAAAATAAGTAGATTTTGGACCAATTTTAACAGCAAATTTGTGTTCATCGTAAAAAATACATTAGAAATTACGTACTAATAGTATTCGTTTCTTTTTATAGGTCCAGAACCCATAGATTAAAAAAAGAAAACTTAAAATGCGTATTTATACATGGTAAGTGATTAAACAGCTTTTAATCTCGAAATGAATAGATTTTGGGAAATTTTTGACGGCGAATTCGTGTTTAATGAAATATTTCAGCTTAATATTTCTAAAATATTTGTGAAAGATTTCTTGAAATATTAAAGCCAACAAAAATCAAATGTTTTCAAATAATATTTTTGAAATATATTATGGAAACATTAGTGTAATATTATATGAAATGTTCATTTAAAGATTTTTAAGTTTTCTGGTAGTGTTCTGGTATGTAGCAGAAATAATTCAGGAATATTTCGCGAAATATTGGAAAAAAATATTTCATGCTGTGTGAGGTACTAATAGATTTCGTTTTATTTTAAATTGTACAGTAAGTTTACTGTAATATAAAATTGTACTAATTTGTTGTATAAAATTTTTATTTATTTTTTAAAATTTTTTGCATTAAAATTTTTTTTTAATTTTTAAATTTTTAAATTTTTTTTTTAGAAAACAGAACTGGTTGACTCTACTTAAGAAAATATGCGCAAAGCAAATTTCTGAGAACTTTTGATTTTTTGGGAAAAGGAATAAATGAGTTTTTAAATAAATAAATTGCTTTTTAAAAATTAGGAAATTTTTGAAAAAGTTGAATTTTTCCTAAAACATCGGCTTGAACACAAAAATCCAATTTTTCCCAAAATCATATACATAGACGCTCCTTATTGAAAATATAGTCCAACGAGACGAGGAATAAGTTTACTTTGCCATAATTTGTACTAAGACAAATAGCGTAAAAAGATTATTTATTCAATTTTACAATTATTATATATCTGTTAAAGATAGTTATAATAGAAAAATCGACAGAAATAAAGGCTGAACTTATTTTTCGTTTCGGGAGTATTTATGAAAAATTCCACACACTTCAATTGACAAAACGAAATTTGAACCCGAGCACTCGAGGCCATCGGGTTGAAGCGAGATTAAGACCTATCACTCGGAGTTATCGGAATAAAACGAGATTCGAACCCGAGATGTTCGAAGCGACGAATTAAATGAAAAAAAGACCGTGATAGGTTATGGAAAATAAACGAAAACGATCTTACGAAACGCAGCGCACCGATAAGCACAAGTGCTCAACAGCCTCTTTTCGTATCAAGCATGATCGTTATCAGTCTTCAAACTGCTTTCTTAAACAATTGTAACTGGATAAATCCAACACCGCAAAGGTGTCCAATGTGCTTATGAACCACGCATCAATTTGGTTATCTTGATGATGTGTTTGTACCGCAAAAGTCATCTTTAAAATATGGTTTGGAATTGCTCCGCATTCAAATAAAATCTTTTGAACATCTGCTTCACGTATTTCATAGGAAAAATTTAAATACTTGGGACGTTAAAGAACCTCTGAATGGTACGTCAATGTTATGTTTCGATTTTAAATCTTATAGAATAATTTTATAATTCTGCGTGAAAATTTTGAATTGGGGCGCAAATCTATTTATCTTATATATATATGTGCGAGTGTTTGTGTGTATTTGTACATGTGTGTGTGTATTTTCAGATATGTGTGTGTGTATGTTTGTGTATAAAGGTGTGGGTATGTGTACATTTATATATTAAATTATTTGTATTAATCGTTGACTGCCAAATACAGTGCGTTTCATAAATATAACTCTATTCAACTCTTTTATCTTTAAGGGAGTACTACCGGGAAGAGATTGACGGTACCGAAAAATCTGAAATTTAGCGTATGAGTATGTTTTAGTAAAAAAGTGACTAATTTAAATTTTTGTGAACTTTAGGAGCGTGAGAAAAAAAATATTTCAGTCTTCATGAATCGCCTATCTTTCTCTTCAACCCTTGATTGTATAACACTAACGGCAAGAACTCGCTAAAATTTAGCAGATTATTAGCTAAAAAAAACTAAAGAATCATTTGATTGCTTATAATTAAGGATTTGGAGAAAAATGTACACTTAACCTCAAAAAATGAGTCAAATAAGCTTCCATAAGAAACTTTTTATTGGTAATTATGATAAATAAAATAGTTTACAAAATTATGGTTTTACAATTAAAAAAATTAAGAGTGCAGTTATTTTTACTAGTAATCTACCGATGGTACTCCCTTAAATGCATGTATTTTATCCTTATTTAAAAATGTTACCACTGAAACCAATTATCGATGAATAATTTTTAAAACGCGATCAAAATATTTCTTATAAATAAACTTTACAAAAAGGTATTAGTGTTTCATTTAAGTAACGTAAACTTTTTACACAGCATTCAAACTTTGTTTGAATAATCAGCGAATTTTTCAAATACTAATGTCGAAACATTTTAATAACATTTAAGACAATTACAATTCATTTTTGTAAAGTTAGTTAAAGATTATACTTTGTAAAGTTAGGGTGATTATAAATTAGGATAAATATATATATATATATATATATATATATATATATATATATATATATATATATATATATATATATATATATATATATATATATATTTAAATTTGAACATTTCGAGTGGTTCTTTACGTATCACATACTCTGTGTAATTTCTTTTTTACTTTTAGAGTAATATAATCAACGCAAACTTGACGTTCAGCAGAGAATATATAAAAGTCTAGGAGTAAGAGTTGATCAAATTTTGCAAGTCCATGGAACAACTAATACTGGCAACCTTGCAAGACGTTGTTTCGAGAAATCTGATTTATTTACTTCATCCCTTGAATTTCAAATTGTATTAGTTTCTAATATACATATAATTTTTATCGGCACTTAAGTGTAAGAAAAAACTAAAACTAAAAGAGCTAGAGGAGTTATGTTTAAAAACGTATCGTATGCATTATGAATTGTTTCCATGGGCACGTATGAACCCGACTCTACATAAATTATTGTACCAATCTACATGCTTGCGATATAGCTAAGGAATTTCTTTTACTAATGGCATATTATTCCGAAGATGCTAATGAATCATGATACAAACTGTATCGCAAAAATTTTATCGGTCATGCAAGACAAGATTCGAGAGAAAACAGAATTTTGGATGTAAATAAAAAAATTATGTAAAAGTTATGGTAAGAAACCACACACTCTCTAACACATACACACACACATGTGTTAATAGAGCTATATATATTTTTAGACATTTCATAGAGCTGTATACCTTACTGATCCTAAGATTTCCCTTGTATTGGTAGGTGAGAGGCTTAAGCAATATAATGAAATTGACGTTTCTGAAAACATAAAGCAATTTATTGAAAAAGAGTAAGAATATTAATTATTTTATAATTAATTTATATTTAATTTTATATATTACTAAATATGTAGAATCATTCATTCATCGTTTAGACATTAGCATAGACATTCAAAATATTTTGTATAAATTTAATTTTTTTAGTTTTATCACAGACAACAAATTTTTTTACTTAAGGAAAATAGTGAAGAAAGAGATTCTGATGAAAGCGATACGATTAGTGATAACGAGTTAATGGCAATAGAAGAATGAAAATATTACAACCGTAGAAATAAATACTAATCAGGGAAGATAAAAATAAATTAAGACACCATTTAAGTATACCACAAAAAATACAAATGTAAATTCTTTTGTACGTATATATTTAAGATCCATCATTTAAATTATCGTAGATACAGATAAATAAAATTACTGAAATATTGGATTTTAAAAAAGTATGTGCCCTTAGAATCCTTAAAAATAACGACATTTGCAATTAAAATATGACAGTATATCTATATATAAGCTAAAAAAGATGTTAAAAACGTAAAAAATACGTCATTTTATGTGTTATATATATAAAATTTCACATGCATTCGTAAAGAAAATATAACTTCTTTCTTTAGATTTATACAACTAATCAAAACACTTTTATATTACAGTAAACTTACTGTACAATTAAAAAAAAACGAAACTATTATTACGTCATTTCTAACGTATTTTTTTTAAATAAACACGCATTTGCAGTTAAAATTTTCTCAAAATTCATTTATTTCGAGAAAAAAAGCTGTTTAATCACTTAACATGCGATAATACGTATTTTAAGGGCTTAACTCGCTTTTTTCTGAAAATCTATGGGCTCTGGGCCAATTTATGTGACGGGATCGTGTTCAGCATAAAACAACATTACTACATTATTTTAGAAAGTGCGCATGTTCATACATTTTTTTTGAGGTTATGTAATTTTAATATGATATCGGGAATAGTATTCCTATATTCTAGGCATATTCAGCTTTGTGCATAAAAAAGAATTTTACTCTATCTTATTTATACTTCGAGTTCTATGATTTTGACAAAAAAAAAAACGGTTTGTTCCCACTGTGCGGCGTGGCACAGAGCTCGATCTTTGGCCCTGATTTTTAGAACATCCTGTACAATGCCTTGTTATGACTCGGGCTACCGAAAGGGGTGTACATGATAGCCCTCGCTGACGATGTCGCTTTAGTCATCATCCCGCGGGACTTTGAAAAAGCACAATATCTGCTTAACCAGGCGATGCGCAGGATCTCGCGCTGGATGGGGGAATACGGTCTCGACTTGGCAGCCGCTGAGGCAGAGATCGCGTCCTTCACTGGCAAATAGATTGAGATCATCTTCCCCATGTATGTGGGAGACGCGGAGGTTTCGACAAGGAGGGAGGCTATGTATCTGGGACTCAAATTAGACACTAAGCTTACTTTCTTTCGTCATCTAGCGTATGCAGCGGATAAAACGGCGAAAAAGACGGCACAGTTGTGCCATCTCATAGCGAACACGAGTGGACCGAAAACGAGCAAGCGTCGACTCCTCATGTCAACCATTACATCCATCTTATTGTACGGTTCTGAAATATGGGGCCGATATAATGGAGAAGAACTCATACCAGATTCGACTCACTTCCGTTCAGCGTAGAGGAGCTCTCAGAGTCACCAGCACCTATCGCACGGTCTCGGTACCCGCAGTGCTTGTTATTGCGGGAATCATTCCGATCGACCTACACGCGACGGAGCGCAAGCGAATATACGAACGAAAGAAAACAGGAGAGGACAGAACAGCAGTTCATAGAGAGGAACGGGAACGCACCATGGAAACGTGGCAACGATCCTGCATAACCAAGGGTAAATGGACAGCAAGGCTGATAGACCAGCTGGCCCCTTGGATTAACGGAGATCATGGGAGGTAAATTACTATCTAACCCGATCCCTGAGTGACCATGAGTGCTTCTGCATATACCTCAATCATATGGGGAAGGTTCAGAGCCCGAGTTGCATCTTCTCTTCCGCTGATGGCGACAATGCGTTTCACACGATTTTAGTTTGTGAAAAGTGGAACGAAGAAAGAACAGCTCTTCTCGGCTCAGTCGGACAATTCACGCCTGAGAACATTGTGGGCGAAATACTGTCCGCCGAGAATAAGTGGGCCACCACGGCAAAATTAGCTGAGACGGTCCTACGACAAAAGAAACGGTACCTAGACAGGGCAACCGACGAAGATATGAATGAAGCGCTGGGCGACGCTCCAACACCCCATCATAACCCAGGGACGTCAGACGACTCCATGGAAATCGTCGTGGAGGGAGAAGATGAGATGCTTTCTTAACAAGAAACGCTCATTTTCTCTCATTTTATGAATGTCGCGGGGAAGGACAGAGATATTTTTCCTTTCCGTACGGAGATGAATGCGCCGGTTCGAATACGCGTATATATGAGACGGGTTGGATATGACGTTCCCTCGGGTGATTTAAAATTATAAATTTTTAAATTTGTTTCAGGTCAAGGCAGCAGTGGTTGTTGAGATGATACTAGAATGGCACCACCCTGAGGTAATGTGATAAACGTACCAGAGTGGGTTCCGCCAGAAGAGGAAAGGGTGGTAGGTTTTAGTGTCGATTTGCAATGCAACGGCTGTGCAGTTTTTTCGCGTCTTTGTTTACTTTACTTTTCGTCCTATATTATACACACAGCGGATGCATCGTCAACCAGCCCCAGACTATCAGGTTGTGCGGACCCAGTCAGGTGTGCCGTAGGTGGCATGTCATTACTGAATTAATTAATACTGTTGGATTAAGAATTTGTCGAGACTATTATCCTCGCTATGCAATAGTAATGGGCGTAAAAAGTTTACATGTGATCGATGCTTACATTTTTCTACCACACAATATAAGTTGGATGATCATGATAAAATTTGTGTACTAATAAATACATGTCAAATAGTATTGCCAAATGAAGAGAATAAAATATTGAAATTTCAACAGTATGTGAATAAAATTCCATGTCTATCTGTTGTCTATGCAGATGTGTATGCTTATTGAAAAGTATAAGTAATGATGTTAGCTGTACAATTAAAAGTTACTAAGAAAAACATGAAATTCATAGTATTGGGTATTATTTACATTTAAGATATAATAATAATTTATAAAAATTAGCTACGAGACAAGGACACGATTGTGTTGATTGGTTTATGCATGAAATGGAGAAAATTGCAGATTTCATAGTAAAAGTAAGCTTTTCTTTTTATATTAAAGTATGTGTATTGTGACAGCAGGTATTTTATATTAATTATAAAATAATTAAAAATCATTGTTTCTAATTATACGAAGTCAATTGTTAATTAGCGCGCGGATCAATAACCAATAAATGGCGATTCATGCGAAATTGTGCGTTTAAATAGCATGTGATGCGCGCCAACGTGCAAAGGCCAGCGGCTATCGCAGAAACACCGAAGGAAGGTTCGGAGGAGAGGGGAGCGATCAAGGAAGGAGTAGCGGGAGAAAGTAGTGGAAGATAAGCACCAAGAGAAAGGTGCGCGACGTGGCGCGGGTATATATAGGTAGACGAGGCTCGGACTCGGGATCAGTATTCTCGGAATCTCCAGCTACGGCGGTCTATCTAGTGCTGCCGTTCGTTTGAATAAAGAGAAGCTTAGCCTCGCCTGGATGTACCGCTAGAGCCATCACGCTTAAGCGCACACACAGGCGTCATCTGTTACCGCTCTACCTCTCTTGTATTAATTAGGTTAACACGGAAAAGTCGAAAAAAAATAACAGATCCATAAGATATTTCTCATAATTTATATGCCTCACCTCCCCTACACCTGCTTGGAAACACCGAACCCTCGTTTGTCGCAATCAATGGGGATAACGTGTTAACCAGGTTTTTTCCTTATAAAGAGCGCACTCTTGAAGTGGTCATCGCATCGCTCGAGTGTCGACTGTGCGGGTTTTTAGTCGAAAAAACGAATAGATGTTTTTACGAAGTTTTATCTACTCGCCTCGCTTGAGCGCTAACGCGCGTTCTGGCCGGACCGAGATTAATAATTAAAACATAATAAAACTGCATTTACGGAGCTCCTAAGTAGGCGGCTCCGTGAACGTAGTGGGGAATCTCTGATTTTCAAAAGTACTTTGCAAAGGGCAAATCCACGTTATTTTAGAGCACCTTTCTCGGGTCAGCACGCGAACCGCGTATATATATATATATATATAATCACTATCTTTTATTAAAACGGCTGAGACCGTCACATTTGGCGCCCGGAGAACAGGGACTCAATAAAGTGATCGAAAAGACGAATAATCAAATGATATCGGAAATAGACCGGTCGTTCGCTGAGATACGCATCCACGCGCGAATCAATGATGTTCTAAAAATTATAAAACGAATAATCGTGATCTAGGAGAAGCGCGAAGCGAGATTTGTTGTCTCAACGATGAAGTGCGTACATTAAGAACAGAAAATGAAAAACTAAAACAAATGGTCGTACTTCAGCGTCAGGGCTTACAAAGTTTATATAAAAACATAAATGAGGGAATATATGGTACAAACAGATTAATATTAAAATCAAGCAACGTGCGGAGGCATTTGGGTTCATTAACCAAAAAGGTAATGGTAAATTTCAGTAAAATCGACATAGCATTTCGGGGGAGGGAGAAAAAAATAGCCGAGCTTGCCCGTTTATTCAATTCACTTAAATTAAAGTAATGTCAAAAAAGGGTGTAGGGTTAGAAGAAATTAACCCATTTTTTACAAACGTGAATCAAAGGCGTTTTTTTTTGTTTTTTTTTATCGCTTATTTCTCGTAGATCTAATCTAAAAATTAATACATTGCATTATTTCTTCATATAAAGGTAAAATAGAAGCAGAAAATGTCGAGAAACAAAAGATTATCGGGCGCGTTGCTCACGGATATCGAAACAACGGCCCCAGAAAGCAGCTTAGATCTTGAGTAGAAAAAGCACAGGGATTGGGAAAAAGCTGTCTCGGAGGAATTAAAGTTTTTAAAAGAGAGACAAGACGAGCTCACGAATAAAGTAGAGAACTTAGGAACTTAGGCTTTTTTCCAGGCTGTGCCTACTCGCCTCGCTTGAGCGCTAAGGCGTGCTCTGGCCGGACCGCAAAAGGTAAATCCACGTTCTTTTAGAGCGCCTTTCTCAGGTCAGCACGCGAACTACGTATATATATATATATATATATATATAAGGATTCTCTCAAATATGACAAAATGTAACAGTGAAATAATGTATCCATTCTTCAAAATTCAAATGCATAATCTTACAGCATTTCAATTCCTAGTGAAAAAAAAATTATTCTTTTTATTGTTAATAAATATATTATGACGGTCTCAGCCGATTTAATAAAAAATAGTGATTATATATATATATATATATATATATATATTTTTAATATATATATATATTATAATATATTATATATTATATATATTTATTATATATATATAATATATTAATATAATATATTATAATATATATAATCACTATTTTTTATTAAATCGGCTGAGACCGTCATAATATATTTATTAACAATAAAAAGAATAATTTTTTTTTCACTAGGAATTGAAATGCTGTAAGATTATGCATTTGAATTTTGAAGAATGGATACATTATTTCACTGTTACATTTTGTCATATTTGAGAGAATCCTTTGATATCAAAACAGGATATATTACTAAACCCTAAAAAGTATAAGAATCAGCAAGACGTTCGAGATCATAATCATTTAACTGGTCAGTATAGAGGTCCAGCTCACTCAAATTGTTACCTCAATTATAAGGAAAAAATGTCTATTCAAAATTTTTTTCTAATCTAGTCATTTTCTAATTAAAAAATTGAATAAATTGTTTGGTAGTGTTAAGATAATTCCTTTAACATCCTTAAACACTTGGAAGAACAGAAATTTAAATTAACATTTGTTGATTCGTTTCGTTTCTTAAATACTAGTTTAGAGAGATTAGCTTGTTATCTTAACATTGATCAGTTTAGAATTTTAAAATATGAATTTAAAAATTGTAATAATGAAAGATTCAAGCTCTTATCAAGAAAAGGTGTTTTCCCTTATCAATATATAAAAATGTTTGATAATCTATGTAAAAACAAGTTGCCTGAACAGAAATATTTTTACAATAAACTTAATGATTGTGATATTTCAAATGAGGATTATAATCATGCTGGAAAAGTGTGGAATGAATTTGAGTGCAAAAGACTGGGTGATTACTTTAATTTGTACCTAATGACTGACGTATTATTATTGGCTAATGTATTCGAAAATTTTCGTGATAAATGCTTAAAAACAAATGCATTGGATCCCGCTAGATATTACTCACTGCCAGGCTTTACCTGGTCAGCTAAAATTTACAAAACTATGCTAAAATTTACAAAACTAGAGCTTGAACTTTTGACAGATATTGATATGTTACTTTTCATTGAAAATATTTAATTTATATTGATGTGAATCAAATGTATGCTTGTTCAAATGCTAAATGTTTACCTTATGGAGAATTCAAATGGGTACATAAATCTGAATTTAATGTTAAATTTAATAATTTAAATGAAATTGCAAACGATGCATCCATAGGTTATATACTAGAAGTTGATTTAAAATATCCTAAATCGATTCATAATTCACATTTTGATTTACCTTTTTGTGCTCAAAGAGGTTATCCACCAATTGATAATAGTAAAGTTGAAAAATTATTAACAACTTTATATGAAAGAAAGAAAATTATGTTATACATTATTCAGCTTTAAAACCAGCCTTAAGAAATGGTCTTAGTTTGAAAAAAATTCATCGAACGTTAGAGTTTATGCAATCGCATTGGTTAAAAGCTTATGTAGATTTAAATGCAAACTTACGCGTTAATGCAAAAAATGAATTTGAGAAGCAACTGTTCAAGTTTATGATTAATGCCACTTTATTGGCCTACAATCGGCATAGCTATACTACTTTTTAGCCTACTTTTGGAATTTCTCGTTATTTTTGCATTATTTATGCGCTAATTTACGTTATTCTATGTTTCTTTACTAAGAATAAGAATCTTCTCCCTCTTTCTACGTGATATTGCCGTATTTTTTTTAATTTTTCGTGATTTATACGGGATTTATGCTCTATTTTACGATATTTTACGTTATTTTACGTTTCTTTACATTTAGAAATTTGAACTTTCTCCATAACCCCATTTTTCTACGTTATATTGGCCTATATTTTGGGATATTTCATTATTCTAACGTGATTTATGTGCTATATTACGTTATTGTATGCTATTGCACGCCATTCTACATTTTTTTACATCCATGAATCAGAACCTTCTTCATATCTTCCTTTACTACGCGATTTTGGCCTATTTTCATGGAATATTTCGTGATTTTTACGTGATATGCTAATCGGAATAAGATTAAACTTGTCTAATCGTTTTATTAATCGGAATACGATTAAACTTGTGGCGAACTACTTCCGGGTTGACGTGGACAGCGTTCGGTTCCGACCCTCCGCTCGTGCATAAACTTTTGTCGTGTTGAAGTCTGGTTAAATAAGTTTTTGTTGGTTTAAGGACTTTTACAGGGCGTACCTTAGTGGTCTGGTCCACCTTTGGGTTCTAGTTTTCCTCCAATTGATCTCTTTGTCTAAAATGTCGACCTTATCAAAGTCAAATTTATGGTTATCTTGCTTTATATGTTCATTAATAACAAATTGTTTGTCGAAGTTTTTGGTTTTACTTGAATGATCCTTAATTCTAGTTTTTAATTGTCTTTTCGTTTCACCTACACATGTCACAACACAATCATTACAATTAATTTTGTACACTAGATTCGTGTTTTCCACCTTATCATATTTATCTTTACCTCTTTTAATGATACCTCTTAAATTATTCTTTATGTTAGGAACAGTACGAACCTATCGATTTTTTAACGTGTTCTTAATTTTATTATAAAAACCAAGGATTATATTTAATTTTTTTCAGTCTTTTCTTAACATTTATATATTTAAATCGAGTAGGATATTCATTATATTAAAAATTGATTAACTATTCTGAGATTATCATCATGAAATTTCTTATTTGCTAAAGTTATGACTTTGTCAACTAGAGTAAAGATCATTGCTCTTTTTTTTTCAATAGGATGACTAGATTTATAATGTAAAAACCTTCCCGAAAACGTCTCTTTACGATACCAATTAGTGATTAATTTATTATTATGCCTAATTAACATTATATCCAAAAAATTAATACAATTTCCACTTTCAATTTCATATGTAAATTGTAATCCAGGATTGTATGAGTTAAAGGTTTTGACCATCTTTTGAAGTATATTCGCGGGAATACAAGTAATTACATCATCAATATGTCTAAAGTAAAAAAGAGGTTTAATGTCTATCATATGTATACATGCCTCTTCTAATTCGGCCATAACTATATCAGCTAAACATGGGCTTATTGCATTACCCATTGGTGATCCAAAGGTTTGTTTGTAATATTTATTGTCAAATTGAAAGAAAGTATTATCTAACACAATTATAATTTTAATCAATCATCTAACGGTATGTTATATTTTTGCTTTGTCAAAGAAAAAGCTTTGTGATGGTGAACATTTTTTTGTGATTTTTATTAACGTATAAACATGTTTTATGCCTTGAGGAGTCCGAATAGACTAGTCTTAAAAAATGTCTATATGTATATGTGTGTGTGTGTGTTAGTATGGGAATATCACCATTCGTTCAATCTGCGGTATAAGATTTCCAAACTTTGCACAGATATTTGTTCTCAATACCCGGTGTGCGTTTAAAAGTTTTAGCGAAAATTGGTCGATTACTTTTTTTTATTGTCCCTTTTTAAAATTGATAAATTTTCAAATATAGATTTTTTGAATTTTTTTCAATGTAGGAATGGTTTCTGGGAAGCAAATTTTTTATACAATAAAGTACTCAAAATCCTTTTGGACCGTAAACGATTTTATATGAGTATTACTCAAAAACTATACGATAAAAGTCAGTGAAATTTTTACTGAATACTTGTTTCATATACAGGTATATTTTTGTAAAATTTTAGGTAATAATACGGCTTGCTTTTTGAGAAAAAAATAAAATGTCAAGAAAATGCATTTTTTTGGACAACGGTAACTTGAGCAATACTTGATGTAATGCTTTGAAGTAAATTTCAGAGAATATTTATTAGGTGTCAGGTTATTGGCTGAATATTTTTGAGCCGATTTGTTTCATAATCTTCCAAGATATTAGAGATTATTCAATTTAAATAATACATTTTCACCTTGTATATTACGACATCTCTAAGCTTTATTGTTGTGCTTTTTCATGTAGATATCAAGTATTATTATATAGGAGATTTACTATTCTACACTTCAAGCCAACTTTACGAATTATATAGCACGAAAAAGTCAAAAGATAATGTTATATTAAAAATATTATTATTTTATGATATTTTAAAAATGATTTAATAATGACATAATTTATTTTTGCATTATTGAATCTGCATCTATCTATAATATAGCATACAAAATCATAATTTTTATACTATTTTGATGGTGGAATTTGTAAACTAGTATATGTTAAATAGTAGTAAAAATATTAAATGAGTGACTTTAAAAAATGATGCGTTTTTGTGTCTTATGCATTTTTTGCAATGAAAGAAAAAAACAATAATTTCATCTTTTATAAGTATAGATTTAATTTGATTTTATAGATAAAAATAGATTTTAGAATCAATGACACATCGTTGACCAAAGACACCCTGATATACGATATAAACGATAATACGTTTATTGAAAAATATTCATCTTTCAGTAGGGCACAAATCACTAAATGAAAATAGTATAAACAGGAAAATAACCATGATAGGCGGTACTGCGCAGCTCGTTATTATTTATATAATAATTTTAATTAAATTCTCTTTGAGAAAGCATAGTGCCACAGCATTTGGCAGCATTTTCCCTATATGATGATATCTCATTTCTATTACTTATTCAACGTGTTATCTGGATACATTAGGGAATAATGATGTAACATCCAATTATATCAGAACATGGTCCCCCGGAATATTGCAATTTTTTAGTTTATCTATTAATTCCTGTATATTTTTGATATACGATGCCGGTTTTGGTATGCCATATGGTATATCATATGTACGAGTACCTATTCATGACACAATAGGTCTCATATGTGTGTCTTGTTTATGTATTTTAAGAAGTTCATACATTTTAGGTAGTAATGTATCTGATTCTATGAGCTGATTATTCTATGCTCTAGTTCATTCCAGCATTTCATAATTTTTTGCGTATCCTTTTGTAGTTTGAATAAGGGATTTTTCTTTCTTGGTTGGTACGTGTGTTTATCCGACAATAATTTGTGCATTTTATCATTGTTAATTGCTCTATCTATAGCTACTGTTACATTACCTTTATCCGACATAGTAAAAAATATATTGTCATTCTGTTCTAAGAAAAGTTTAGTTTTATTTAATTTTTGTGCAAAAAGTCTGTCTTCGTAACTTATATGAGTCTTCTTTCTTAAAAGTATATCTATGCTTTCTATCACATTCTTTCTTGTTATATTCCTTCATTCATCCGGACATTTATTACAACCAAGTAACTGTTCAATGTTTTTAATAATTTAAACTATGTTTTGTTTATCTAAAGTGTTATTGTTGCTAAATTTTGGACCCATAGATACCGTTTCTATTACCTTAATTGGAATTGTATCATTTGTCATATTAAAAAATCCATTTATCATTATTTATATTATTATTTGTATTCACGTTACTTGATTGTAAATTATGTCTACCATTGTTTTTATTGATCTCACGTATGATGTTTCTGATTTTTTTTATATGTTTATTCTTACACTCTTTATAAATATTTGACCCACGTGTAGATTGTCTAATATTAAAATTGTCCATAATATACCGTGGAAGTATGTCGTGTAAAGTGATTAATATGTTTCCTATTGTTTTGTCTAAGTATCTAATGTTGATATTAACATCCTGTATTTCAATATTGAGTATATTTGTTTGTAATCTATTAAAATTGTTTGTCATTCTATTTTTTGCTGTTTTATTAATTAAAGTTATGTGTTCGGGGTTGTTATTAATGTTCAATAAGTTTTTTGGTAATATGTCTGCTCGTCTGCATTTTAATAGAAAAATGCATTGTGACTTAGCTTTAGCCAGTTTTTTCTGTAGATCTGCCAACTTCTTCATCCGTGCCGTTGTGTATTGTCCATAATTATTAGTTATACGTTTGAAAAGGGATTAGTCATTATGTAGTTCCATTGCTCTTGGTTGTTATAGGATACTATTCTCAATCCAAGTCGGACAGTTATAAATTTCTTAATTATCACTCTATATAATGTATTAATTGAGTTATGTTTCTTGATCTTGTAGAGTAAAAACCAAAGGATCAAAGACAGTAATTTTAGCATTTTTGCATTTTGGAGCTGTTTTGAATGATTTTTAGATCAATAGGAGTGCATTTTACGCATAAATTGAATGTGTACTTTTTTATGCAAATTTTCTGAATTTTTAAAAAAATATATTTTCAAGGTCATATGACCCTTCATTACATGAATTTAGTCCATTTGAAAACTTAAAAGTTGAAAAAAAGAAAGTTCGATCACTCGGTCGATTACCAAAAAATTCATGGAGATGCCTTTTTTTAGTACAAAAGTACCTGTACCAGTCTCAGAACGGCAATCAAGCTGTATTTCTTGCTAAAAATAAAAATAACAGTCAAATTATGCTAAAATATGATTAAAATGCCTATTTAACACCATTAATAATGAGTTCAATCATTCGGCTCAACACCAAAAAATTCATGGAGATGCCTTTTTAGTACAAAAGTACCTGCATAATTCCCAGAATGATAATCAAGCCGTATTTCTTGCTAAAAATATGAATAACAGTCAAATTATGCTAAAATATGATTAAAATTTAGCAGCTATAAAAATGGGTTCGACTACATGGATCAACACTAAAAAAATTATGAAGGTAGCTGATATTATTTCAAAAGAAACAGATATACGAGGGTAGTTCAATAAGTCTTTAGAATAAAGTATAAAAACAATTTTTTTTGGGTAAATTTTTTTTTATTTTTCAACATAATCTCCTTGGAGCTCTATACACTTGGTCAATCGCTTTTTAAGTTTTTTTAATTCTTCAGAAAAGTGCGTTTTCGGAAGTTCCTCAAAATAAGCACTTACAGAAGCAATGACGTCTTCGTTGTCCGTAAATCTCTGTCCACCGAGCCATTTTTTCAAGTTTGGAAATAAGAAAAAGTCACTGGGGGCTAAATCTGGTGAATACGGTGGGTGTTCGACCAATTCGAATTTTAGTTCTTCAATTTTAGCCATTGAAACGAAGCATGTGTGAACTCGGGCGTTGTCGTGATGAAAGAGAATTTTTTTTCTCGCCAAATGTGGTCGTTTTTTTTTAATTTCTTCTTTCAGCTGCTCTAATAATGATGCATAATACGCACCAGTAATTGTTTTACCCTTTTCCAAGTAGTCAATAAGTATAATTCCACGTGCATCCCAAAAAACTGTAGCCATAACCTTACCAGCTGACTTTACGGTCTTTGCCTTCTTTGGAGCTGGTTCGCCTGTGGAAATCCACTGTTTGGGTTGTTCCTTTGTCTCAGGAGTGTAGTGGTGTATCCATGTTTCATCCATAGTCACAAATCGACGAAAAAATTCCTCAGGATTCCGACTTATGCGCGCCAAAAGAGCCTCAGAGGCGACCACTCTATTGCGTTTATTCTCAGCTGAGAGCAAACGCGGCACCCATCTTGCCGATAGCTTTTTCATGCCTAATTTTTCATGTAGAATTGAAACAACTGCACCTATAGATATCCTTGTGGCCTCAGCTAACTCACGCACTTTTAATCTTCTATCCTTCAACACCATATCGTGGATTTTATTGATGATTTCGGGAGTAGTTGCTTCTACGGGCCTTCCTGAACGTGGTTCGTCACTTATTGATGTACGACCACGCTTAAATTCATTTACCCAGTTATAAACCGTTGCTAAGGCAGGGGCAGATGTGCCATGAACTGAGTCCAATTCATTTTTTATCTCATATGGAATTAAACCCTTTAAATGAAAATGTTTAATTACCGCTCTGAACTCGTTTTTTTCCATTTTTCTTAACAAGCAATTTTTTTTTTTCAATTGGTTATAAAAACACGTAAACTCAGAAGATGTGGACTGTGACTGCACCATATATCTAGTCGGGAGTGGTGCTGACTGAAAACAGATGATTTGGAGCGATTCGCGCGCCATCTGTTGGTCATTCTAAAGACTTATTGAACTACCCTCGTAGTCTCAATACCGTAATAAAGCTGCATTTCTTACTAAAAATAGAGATAATGGTCAAATTATCCTAAAGAATTATTAAAGTGTACGCTTTGTATGTAGAATGTATGTGACTTTTTTCAGATTTTTTGAAACCCTTAGGTTCAATGTTGATTAAGGCTAAATATGAGCATGTAGTCATTTTTTACATTTTTAGCAAATGTCAACCTCCATTTACACAACAAAATTAAATCTGTTTAAATAATTGCAACATAGGCATTTGTAGCAAATTTTATGAATTTTTCATAAAAAATAGTCCCAAAACCTTTTAATGCCCCTTTCGATTAATTAAACTCATTTTAAAACTTAAAATCCTGAAGAAAGTG
Organism: Gastracanthus pulcherrimus; assembly: GCA_949152435.1. NCBI lineage: Eukaryota > Metazoa > Arthropoda > Insecta > Hymenoptera > Pteromalidae > Gastracanthus > Gastracanthus pulcherrimus. The sequence goes on along the minus strand of OX424573.1, from coordinate 68,456,076 downwards.
GGTTTGATTACTCCAACTATTACACCAAAAATCATGAAGATAGCTCTTTTCAGTACAAACGTGACTGCCACGGTCGCAAAATGGCAAAAGTGAAATATTTATATAAAAAAAATCAAAATAACATGAAATATTGTTAAAAAAATGATTAAAATGCACATTTTAGCCATAAAGTCATATTTAACTTCAAACAACTTTGAATATATGAACTTAAAAAATCGGAAAAATTCACGATTACTTTACCTACCAAAAGGAACATCTTTGGCGAAATAATTTTTTTCTTTTTTCCGATTTCCCACATAATAATGCATAAATATATATATGGAAATATGGTCGTATTTAGCTCCAAACAACTATAACTTAGAAAAATTTGAAAAAATTTACATGCATTCTACAGACGCATGCATGCACGCTCGCGAATGTCCGGATAATTAGAGCTCGTCCCCGGCGCCGCGAGCGCTGGCTGCGACCATGCGGTCGCCAAACGGATCTCGGCTGTTGCTGCGTGCGTGCGCCCTAACCTCACAGGATCGTATCTTGCGATATCCGATAGTGAGTGCGCTGAGTGTGGGAGAGTGTGTGAGTGCAAGGACGAGCGAGTGCCACCTCCAAAGAGCCCACCACTGACATCGCCTCCTGCCGCAGGTCAAAGAGCACCCGCTGCCAGTCACCTCCAGGGTGACGAACGCGAGAGGCTCGCAATGACAGGGGCAGCAGGTGTGAGAATGAGAGAAAGAAAGAGAGAGAGAGAGAGAGATAGATAGATAGATAGATATACGATTTATTTGTCAATTTTGGCGAAAATACGAGAGAGAGAGAGAGAGAGAGAGAGAGAGATTGATATTGATATTGATATAAACTTTATTGCGCCTTGGGGTAATACCCCGTCTGGCGTTTTAGAGATACAAATGGATTATTCTATTATACAAAAGTAATTATTTACAAGTGAACAGGTGAAGTATTAAGATTACAAGAACAATTTGTGCAATTTACAAAACGTTTCTTTCGTCGATTGACGTGCGAATGACACGCGAGTTTCGCTTTATGATTACGTTTCATTACGATTTATGATTACATTTTTTTTACAAGTTTCACTTAATGACTAGGTTAATGCTCCGTTAAAGCTGAGTTAGAGCCGTAGGCCTTCATTCCTTATACGAGTTGCCCAATCCGATTGGTCTCGCTTGAGTTCGTCAAACAGAGATGTTTTAACTGTGTTTATTGCCTTTACCGAAAACTCAATGACGCTTAAGGAATTTAGCATCATTGAGGCTTGAATGCGAAAGGATTGCTTCCAGGCTTCCGTACGCGGCGCGGTATAGACAAGCACGCTTGGTGGATTTCGCTCGGAACGGCGCAGAACTAGATCGACGTTTAGTCGAGTAAAACGGTTTGCAAGATAGTCTGGATTTTCATAGGCTAATATCGCATAAGCTAGTGAACCTGAGAAGTATTTTCGTCTATTCTTTGCCGAGAGCCAGCCTAATTCCAATCTATACGGAGTCACGTGCGCACGAGGTGGAATATTGCCAAAGACGAACCGAATACAAGCGTTTTGAGCTCGTTGAAGCTTCAAGGCTCGCGTAGCGTCTAAGCCATTATATACGACACATGCGTAATCAAAACGCGGAAAGATAAGAGATTCCACCAAACTCTTTTTTAGCTGTTTAGAGAGTGCATGCCTATCAAATTTTAAAGTATAAAGTGTCGCGTATGCTTTGCGTGCTACATGCTTGGCATGAAGTTGCCAGTCGAGGGTGGAAGTGATCCATACTCCCAGGTTACGAGCTTCGTTTACATATGGTAGGAAAATGCCATCAATGACGATCTTTGGGATAGTGTCAAGATCGATTTTGGAGGTGTATGCCAGACTACCCAGAATCATAACCTTTGTCTTTTCAAGGTTTAGTTTCAGACCGTTTTCTCGGGCCCATTGAGCGACAGCTTGTGCGTCGCGATTGATCTCAGCTAGACCTTGCAGTAGGTCACTCGGATAAAAATGATGTAACACTTGTGTGTCGTCGGCGAAAATCATTGCTCTGGCATAACGGAGTGCTCTGGGTAAATCATTTATATATATTAAAAAGAGTAACGGACCGAGAACGCTGCCTTGAGGGACACCTGAGGTGGCTCGAAGCCATTCTGAGATCGAGCCACCCTCATCAACTACTGCTTGTAGGCGGTCGGCGAGATAGTTGAAAAACCATCGTAATACGCGATCGGAGACATTGATGTTACGCAGTTTGATAAGGAGTAATTGATGGGGGATTGTATCGAAAGCTTTTGAAAAGTCAAAGAGGATAAGTACCGATATCATACGCTTATCGATAGCCCGCCTGACATCGTCTAATACTCCGAGGAGGGCAGTCTGCGTACTATGAGAGAGAGAGAGAGAGAGAGAGAGACGCGAGATCACCGATGATCGACACGCCGCTTGAGAGCTACGCGGAGCTCCATGTCGACTTCGAAGTAAGTATGCATCACAACGACCAAGGTTACGGTCCTGGTTATATGTAATCGCGTGAACGGGGGCAACGGCACTTAGGCGAGGAACGTCGTCCTTTTGCGTGCGATCGCTGGGGCCGCGCTCCCACCTGTAACATCGCCGTGCACGGCAAATATAATAATATATATACACTTGGATTTATATTGGCGCGTTCTTCTTTTCGTGTGCCGTTACCCCCAACGGATCCTCTTTGCACCTTATCCCTCACTTGTGTGGGAAACCTCCACCACTGGGCAGCTGGATACACTGCCGCAGCAGAGAAGAAGCTTCGGCGGAGAAAGCGAGCAGAGATGCTCGCAAATATCGGTAGGTGTTGGCTGGAAGTCCGCCCGCGGCACACTAAAGAAACGTGCGCCGACATCGATAAGTAAAATCTCATGGATTAAATAAATACCTCCGTTATAATGTATATATAGATATATTCACGATTTTTCAGAAAATATCGCATATTTTTATATATAAACGGATACCTCTGTGGCAAATTGAAAACAATTTATTTTTAATTTCAGAAAAAGTGTTCCTTTTAGTATGTAGAATGCGTGTAAATTTTTCCATATTTTTAAGCCGATATGTTTAAAGTTGTTTGGAGCTAAATATGACCATATTTCCATATATATATATTTGAATAATTAGCATAACTGTGTTTAGACAAGGACAGTAGATACAACGTCCTCTTAAAACAAGAGAATAAAAGCTGAATTTTATTCTTTACAAAAAAATAATTTGTACGATTTAATCTTTTAAAGTCACAGTTAAGTTCGTCAAAGAACAAAATCAGCGTTTTATACTTTGCGAAAAGAATAAAATGCTATTTTTATTCATTCCAACGTCAATTTTTATTCTTTTAGGTTTAGAGTGTATATTCAAAGTTGTTTGAAGTTAAATATGACTTTATGGCTAAAATGTGCATTTTAATCATTTTTTTAACAATATTTCATGTTATTTTGATTTTTTTTATATAAATATTTCACTTTTGCCATTTTGCGACCGTGGCAGTCACGTTTGTACTGAAAAGAGCTATCTTCATGATTTTTGGTGTAATAGTTCGAGTAATCAAACCCACTTTCTTCAGGATTTTAAGTTTTAAAATGAGTTTAATTAATCGAAAGAGGCATTAAAAGGTTTTGGAACTATTTTTTATGAAAAATTCATAAAATTTGCTGAAAATTCCTATGTTGCAATATTTTTAACAGATTTAATTTTGTTGAGTAAATGGAGGCTGAAATTTGCTAAAAAATGAGTACATGGTCATATTTAGCTTGGATCAACATTGGACCTAAGGGTTTCAAAAAATCTGAAAAAAGTCACATACATTTTACATGGCAAGAGAAACATTTTAAACGAAGAAAAAAAGAAAATTTTTTTTTATCTCGGTTTAGCAATCACCCATATATATATATATATATATATGGGTGATACTCTGCTAAACCGAGATAAAAAAAAAATTTTCTTTTTTTCTTCGTTTAAAATGTTTCTCTTGCCATGTAAAATGTATGTGACTTTTTTCAGATTTTTTGAAACCCTTAGGTCCAATGTTGATATATATATATATATATATATATATATATATATATATATATATATATATATATATATATATATATATATATATATATATATATATAACAAGAGGAAGCCTGTAATTTATATCATTATAATAATTGATATTTTGGTTAGACTCGTTATCACACTGTTTATAATTAATTTTTCTCCGTAATTATACAATATGTTTTAAAATGAAAGATAACCTAAAAACTAATCATTTTTAGTTTTAATTTATAAATAAGACTGTTATAATGTTGACTGAGATTGTTAGTATCTTCCTTGATAATTATAAGTTTCTTTTGCATTTTTATATGAATCATCTCAGAAACGAGTCTTCCTCGAATAGCTGTCTTCGTCTAAAATTTCGACCTTATCAAAGTCAAATTTATGGTTATGTTGCTTCATATGTTCATTAATAACAAATTGTTGGTCGACTGTTTTGGTGTTACTTGAGTCTTCCTTAATTGTAGTTTGTAATTGTCTTTTCGTCTCACCTAGATATGTCGCATCACTATCATTACAATTAATTTTGTACAGTACATTCGTGTTTTTCATCTTATCATATTTATCCTTTACCTCTTTTAATAATACCGTTTAAATTGTTCTTTATGTTAGGCACAGTACGAACGTATTGTTTTTTTAAAGTATTTTTAATTTTATTATAAAAACCAGGTACATGTGGAATACTAATCTACATACTAAATAATACATATATATATATATATATATATATATATATATATATATATATATATATATATATATATATATATATATATATATATATACATATATATATATTGAAATGGACAAACTATGTGTCGATATGGGACGCCAAAGCCAACAACAACAACAACAACAACACCAGCTCCAGGGTCAGTGGACGTGGCGGACATTCCGCTACCACCATCACCGCCGCCACAGCCAACGACATCGGCTCCGGGATCGCCGCCGTGCATCCACATCGAGAAGGACCTCGACGAGATCTTCGAGGAGATGCACCGGCTAAGCGATCCCCTCCACTGGCACCTGAACGACTTTGAAGAGTTCACGGCGGCGCCATAAGCGCAAAAAATATTTTTTTTTTTCCATTTCACGAAAAGAGTTTTTTATGTTGCCATCGTTTTTTAAGTTGTATTTTTGGGTTATTTTTTAAGTTCGCATTTTTTAGATTAAGAGTGTAAAATTAAGTATTTTAAGTTTAATTTGATATATTATGAAGTAATTTTTAGGTTTTTATATAAATAAAATATTGTTTAGTTTAAAATAAGACATTATAATCGTAAACAATGAAATGAAGTAATTAAGTTAGTTTTCTAAGTTTATATATAGTTTTAAGAAAAAATGGAGTATTTTCAGTTTAATTTTATATATTATGAAGTAATTTTTAGGTTTTTATATAAATAAAATATTGTTTAGTTTAAAATAAGACATTATAATTGTACCACGCATTCCACACTTACCTCTGCCTCTCCTTATATTGGGGGAATAAAATTTGATAACAGGCCTGTGGCCTTATAAAATTTTTATACGTCTTTTTTCAATAAATTTAATAAACCCAATGAAACTCTGCAATTCGCGTAAATTTCGTGGTTTTTTTAAATTTTGTATTGTTTTTATTTTATTTGGATCAGGTCGTACCCCTTTCGCGAATATATAGTGCCCTAAAAACTCTATTTCCTCGCAGAAGAATTTAGATTTCTTGAAATTTAATCTTAGGTTATGTTTAATTAATAAGCCTATCATGGAGTTTTTCAAGATGTTCTAAATGCTCCTCGTAGGTTCGCGACCTGATCATCATATCATCTACGAACAGAACTAAGAAATTATCAAAGTCGTATGTGGCTTCTGCTAGACCCAGGATTAACGCAGATCCGCTTGTTTTAACTCCGAATGGCACGGCGTTGAATTCGTACACGTGATTATCTACTTTAAACGCGGTATATTTTCTAGAATTTTCTTCGAGTTTAATTTGCCAATAACTTGCCGTCAAATCTGTAACGCTTGTTATCGGTTTATCCGTACATTGTTGAAGTACCTCTTCGATACCGGGAGGTCCTTCATAATTATTTTGCAAGACTTTATTTAATTTTTTCGCGTCTATGCATGGCCTAACTGAATTATCGCGTTTCATTACGATTTTTATCGGATTTATATATACGCTGCTCGATTTACGTATTATATTTAACTCGAGCATGCGTTTAAAGTCTTCTAATGCGGCTTGTCTTTGACTCAACGGTAACGGGTACGGCTTACAAAAACACGGGGTTTTATCAGTAATTATGAGCTCGTGCTCGTATGTAGTTAATAGACCGGTTTTTATCTCGAACATTTCTTTTTTCGCGTTTATTAAATTTTTTAACTTTGTAATTATTTTCGTAATCTTCGTAAAGATTATCAAGATCCGAATCATGCCCGCTCGCGGTGTATTCATTCGTTATTGTTAGAGACGTGAATTCGTTTCGCGGTACTCTTTTATCAACGTACGAGATTACTCCGTCTTTATTTTTTATCGAGAAAAGAATTTCTTCGTGTACCGTATCCATTTTTAAATTTATTATATCAAATCCGATTATGCACGGTTTAATGAGTTTAGGAATGACAATAAAAATAATTTTTTCTTCGAGCTTATTTATTTTTGTATTTAGCCGTACTTGAATTTTTAAACGCGTTGATTTCCCGCCCGTCGCTCCTTTTATAAGTTTACCACTGATCGGTAAGGTAGGACTCGACTTAAAAGTTTCCGCGTGTTCGTAATAAAATTCCTCCGAAATGGCTGTTACCTCGCTTCCTATATCTATTAACGCGTTAATCTCAACCCCTTGTATCGATATTTTTATCTCCGGACAGTGAGAAATTTCTATTTCGTCGCCCTCGGGATTTATATCGCGTAATAGTTCGTCGCGGGGATCTTCCAAGATGGACGCCATTACTTTAGTTGCACCTTTCTCCCGGTTTGTAGGAAGCGCATCCGACTTTGTTGGTGCAGCTATTCCCCGTTTCCCGAGATTTTAGTATTTTGACCGTCGTTAATTTTATCTGTATCTAAGACATCGATTTCCGGTAATCTTCTCCACGAGGTTGCGTTCGAACCGCCCCCCCTTGGACCCTGGTTAGTCTTATATCCGGAATCCGAGTTTCGTTTCGTCGCGTCAACGTTTTTGGCTACATTTATCTGACGTTCATTATAAGACTTATTCTGTGTTATTATTAAATACCGGTTTATTTTGCTGCCCGCTGTAACTGTATCCGGGTGTGTTAGTTTGTGTGTTAGGTGGCGTTACTTTAGGTGGGTACGGAGTTTTATCCGGGTTTAACGGTGTGTCAGATGTGTTCTGCGCTTGTACCGGTGTGTTAGTTGATTCGCGTCGCGTACGCTGGTCGTCATTATCGAAATCCGTTAATATTTTTAAGAATTGGTTAATGTCTTTAATCTGTTGACGGCCACCGTATGGCGTATACCCCTTTCGAAGTGTTCCGCGATTTTACCGACCATTTCCGCCTCGGAGTAGTTCATTTCTAATTCCCTAGCTAGGCCAAACATGTACATGGCGTAGTTTACGCGACTACGTTGCCCAGATGACGAGTATTGTCCGAATTCTACTTTACGACTGTTGGTGCGCTGGACGTTAGAATTCCAGAACCGATCTTTGAATTGACTCACAAATTGATCGAAGGTCTCTATATCATTTTGAATAAGGTACCACCAATTATGTGCGTCCCCTTCTAACGATTGCGAAATTATACATTGCAACTCCGAGTCCTCGGGTTTGATAATACTCATGTAATTTTGTAATTCCGACAAGAATTTCATAGGCGTTTCCGTCGCGAAGCCCTTAAATTTAGGTAATGTTATTTTTAATTTTCTAGTTAAATCTGAATGGGTTTCTCCCGAAGTATCACGTGAACGTCTCCCGATTAATGACTCTACACGTTTAAATTCTCTCTTTGTTCTCTCCTCGAATGACTTTAATTGATTTTGTATCCCGTCTTTGTATTCGTCATCTGGTAACATAGCTTTTACCTTGTCTAACGCGTACTGCAGGTCTGTGTTCCGATCAATTAACTTGTCATTCTCCGATTCTAATGAACTACACCGTTTTTGCACGCGACGATTATCCAATTCGACATCATCAACGCGTGATTTTAATGTTTCGTTATCGTTTTTTAACCTTTCAATGATTTCTGCGAGAGCATCGATGCGCGCGTTTATATCTGGAGCTATCGTTTCCTCGCGAGAGGCCTTTAAGGAGGGGAAGGAATTTGTTCCGGTGTCTTCCACCTCTTTCTCAATTTGCGTTATTTTCTCCTCAAGTGCACCCTATCTCTCATCCAGCAATTTCAATTGTTGGCTAACCGCGTCTGCCCAGTCTCTTTGTCTCTTATCTTCTTGATCTAAGACATCATCAGGCTGAGTTTCTCTGATTTCCTCAAAAATAACGCCTGAACGCCTTTTATTAACAGCCATTTTTTAGAAATTAATGCAATTATGCAAAACCTTAGAAGAATTGATTGATTTACAGCAATTATCTAAGCTTGATGCTACGTTACATAAAATTTTGATCACGACTGTACGTCTTAAGGACTGCTATAGACTGGCAGGTTTCTCCCGAACATGAAATTCCAAAGAGGGGCAACCCTTGGCTTTTACATCGTTCGCGTATACAAATATGAACTAACTGGAAATAATATTCGATTGATTAGACTTGGGGCTTTGAAGCCCGCTTGAAATGGTGTGTTTGTGTAAAATAAAATATGTTTTCTCAAATCGGTTTAACTAAATATGTGGGTGTGTAATTGTTTTGTGTGAGTGTAGATTTTATAATGTAGGTGCCGTCCGTGACTGTGAGTCTGTCATAGACAGTTGAAACATAGGGGGTATCATGCTGAAAGTAAATACGTCGACAGGCACGGCTCGAGAGGTGAGCTTGTCGAGTATTAAACTCCGGTTTGGTAGTGTTAGGAGATGTTTAAAGAAGTGTTAGAATTTATATATTTTCAAGGGTTTATTATTATTTCAATGTATCTACATAGGATAGCGTTAAGTTTGATTCAATTCTAGGGTGGACTTGGATATATAGAGTGGGGTAAGATTAGCCCACTCTAATAAGCGTTGCCGCTAGAGAGAGAATGACTGCTCTGCCGCCGCACGGCTGCTTATATACCCGAGCTTGTGCTCTCACTTGCGTGTTATATGTCTCGACGCCACCTGTGGGTCGAATTTGTAACTGTTTGCTTAATTCTTATAGTAACACGTGTGCCGGTATGTTCGTACACGCGTCCCAGGGTTTTGCATAATTGCATTAATTTCTAAAAAATGGCTGTTAATAAAAGGCGTTCAGGCGTTATTTTTGAGGAAATCAGAGAAACTCAGCCTGATGATGTCTTAGATCAAGAAGATAAGAGACAAAGAGACTGGGCAGACGCGGTTAGCCAACAATTGAAATTGCTGGATGAGAGACAGGGTGCACTTGAGGAGAAAATAACGCAAATTGAGAAAGAGGTGGAAGACACCGGAACAAATTCCTTCCCCTCCTTAAAGGCCTCTCGCGAGGAAACGATAGCTCCAGATATAAACGCGCGCATCGATGCTCTCGCAGAAGTCATTGAAAGGTTAAAAAACGATAACGAAACATTAAAATCACGCGTTGATGATGTCGAATTGGATAATCGTCGCGTGCAAAAACGGTGTAGTTCATTAGAATCGGAGAATGACAAGTTAATTGATCGGAACACAGACCTGCAGTACGCGTTAGACAAGGTAAAAGCTATGTTACCAGATGACGAATACAAAGACGGGATACAAAATCAATTAAAGTCATTCGAGGAGAGAACAAAGAGAGAATTTAAACGTGTAGAGTCATTAATCGGGAGACGTTCACGTGATACTTCGGGAGAAACCCATTCAGATTTAACTAGAAAATTAAAAATAACATTACCTAAATTTAAGGGCTTCGCGACGGAAACGCCTATGAAATTCTTGTCGGAATTACAAAATTACATGAGTATTATCAAACCCGAGGACTCGGAGTTGCAATGTATAATTTCGCAATCGTTAGAAGGGGACACACATAATTGGTGGTACCTTATTCAAAATGATATAGAGACCTTCGATCAATTTGTGAGTCAATTCAAAGATCGGTTCTGGAATTCTAACGTCCAGCGCACCAACAGTCGTAAAGTAGAATTCGGACAATACTCGTCATCTGGGCAACGTAGTCGCGTAAACTACGCCATCTACATGTTTGGCCTAGCTAGGGAATTAGAAATGAACTACTCCGAGGCGGAAATGGTCGGTAAAATCGCGGAACACTTCGAAAGGGGTATACGCCATACGGTGGCCGGCCAACAGATTAAAGACATTAACCAATTCTTAAAAAAAAAAAATATATATATATATATATATCTAGACTCGTTATCACACTATTGATTTTTAACGTATTTTTAGTTTATTATAAAAACTGGTATATGATAACTGGTTATCACACTATTGACTTTTTAACATATTTTTAGTTTATTATAAAAACTGGTACATGTGGAATACTAATAAGAGGAAGATATATATATATATATATATATATATATATTATTTAGTATGTAGATAAGTATTCCACATGTTCTGGTTTTTATAATAAAATTAAAAATACGTTAAAAAATCAATACATTCGTACTGTTCCTAACATAAAGAACAATTTAAGCGGTATTACGAGTATTAAAAGAGGTAAAGATAAATATGATAAGACGAAAAACACGAATGTACTGTACAAAATTAATTGTAATGATAGTGATGCGACATATGTAGGTGAGACGAAAAGACAATTACAAACTACAATTAAGGAAGACTCAAGTAACACCAAAACAGTCGACCAACAATTTGTTATTAATGAACATATGAAGCAACATAACCATAAATTTGACTTTGATAAGGTCGAAATTTTAGACGAAGAGAGCTATTGGAGGAAGACTCGTTTCTGAGATAATACATATAAAAATGCAAAAGAAACTTATAAATATCAAGGAAGATACTAACAATCTCAGTCAACATTATAACAGTCTTATTTATAAATTGAAAACTAAAAATGATTATTTTTTATGTTAGCTTTCATTTTAAAACATATTGTATAATTACGGTAAATGCTAGTCATATTATCTACATATACTAGTACACAGATTCCATTAGAGACATTGATTGGCTGAAAATTCAATTCTTGATAATCAGTAGTATAAGTTATATAGAAGTGTATGTATGCATATATATTAAATTCCAGAATAGATGCCGTTCAGACATTAAGTTTCAAAATACATTCCAGATATTATGCTCCATGATATATTACTTTCTTCGCTTCTGTTTTTGTGTTAATTAAGTTATTTAATTAATACGTATGGTCTGTTTGTTATATATTTATATTATTTAAAATCAGGCTGACAATCTTGGTATATGAGAGAAAAAGTTGATAGTAGGTAAACTAAAATAACATGTGCAATAAGCTTGTATTCCAAATAATAATTAACCTTCGTTTTCGTTTTTTTTTTTTGTATATAGAGCGACAAATTAGTGACACTATGATAGTAATTGTAATTAATATGTAACGAATAGTAAGTAACAAATATTGTAAATAATAAATATTGTTAGTAAGGATATGAAAATAGGCCCAACTATAACACAGGACCACAATATGAAATCGGGGCGGAGCATTTCTGATCTCAATTGATCTTTATGTTTTTGGGGTCGCTGATCACGATGCCGGTGTCCAGATGACCCCAGGTCATCTGGTTCAAGGTCAAATGAAGGTCAAACCCTTTAAATTGATCGATAAGATTTTTTTGACACCGGATTCTGAAAGAACGGACAATTTTGCGTCCAGATACGCTTTGACCGTTCCATCAAAGTGACTCTTAGAGGTCATTTGAAGGACATTTGGAGGTCAAATCCTTGTTTCGAACTTCTAGGCTGATATTAAGGCAAGAACTAGGTGTCGGAACAGTTGATATTTATGTTTTTCGGGTCGCTTATCACGATGTCGGTGTCCATATGACCCCAGCACGTCTGGTTCAAGGTCAAATGAAGGTCAAACCCCTTAAATCGATCTTTATGATTTTTTTGACTCCAGATTCTGAAAGAACGGAAAATACTACGTCTAGGTACGCTTTGACCTTTTCGTCAAAGTGACCCTTAGAGGTCATTTGAAGGGCATTTGGAGGTCAAATCCTTTTTTCGAACTTTTAGACTGATATTAACCTATAAACTTAAAGCCCCTCAACACCAAACCTACAAATCCCAAATAAATCTCGAAGCCACAAACACCATGCTATAAACCCACAAAGTGCCAAAATCATATAACGTTAGAACCATTAACCCCAAACCGGGTTTGTGGGTTAGAGAGTTTGGAGTTGATGGGTATAGGTTTATGGATTTGAAGTTTGGGGTTTTGGGTTATGGGGTTTAGGGTTTGTAGGTTAAAGTTTGGAAGTTTGTGGGTTGGGTTTATGGATTTTTGTTTTGTTGAGAAAATTTTTATGGGTTGAATATTTGTAGTTAAAAATGTTAATTTTACATTTTTATATTTTTTTGTGTGTTATTATAATATTTTTTGTTGAAAGACAATTAGATGTGCGGACTTTGGTATAAGTTTCACGCGTGCCCCCAAAGGAGCCGATTTCTTGTATTTATGGGCATCCTCCATGCATATTATAAACCTATCATTTTAGGAAATCACATTTAACTAATGATCATTTTTACTGAAGAGTTGTCTTTTTCCAGGTCAATTATCGATTAAGATTCATAACTTATATAGTATGTTATAATACGGCACGTCGAAAACCGCCATTTTCTTCTGCCTGTCCCCGGGCACCTCCACGTGGTGACGGCGGGCAACGGGTCACCGGAAAAGTCCCTGGGTGAAGGCGTTCAAGACGTCATGGCAGACACAAAGAAATATCTTAAGATGCAGGGACTAGGAACCCCAGTATCGGCGATTGGTTAGGGTGTGCAAACGGGCCCGCAATCGTCGTCATTATCCGACCGCAGCTCTAAATCGGTGGGAGACTTGGCCTTTTTAGAGTTTAATGCTACAAATTCAACAATAACCCCATGTCATCAGCGATTAGATAACTTTTGCATCGTTTGTGCGAAATATGTTATCAAGGATCAGGGAGGAACTTGAATAAAGAATTCATGGTACGTTATGAAAAATGTTTCAATATAGATACAAGTGGGATGAACAATTCTTGGACTCCAACAAAAGTATGCGTCACTTGCTCAATGCGAATCGCAGGAAAGAAAAAACAAATATATGCATCGCCTACGATCTGGCGAAAACCAGTCAATCATGACACTGATTATTATTTCTGCTTGACCAATATATCTGGGTACAATAAAAAGAATAATTTTAGAATACCCTATGCATCTGTTCAATCTATAACTCATACTGTTTTAGTTAGTATTGGACAGGATGAAAGTTAACATCCGATGTCTATAGACGAAGTTTCCGAAATAGAAAATTATGATACAGATACAAGAATATCATTTCAAGAATTTGAAGATCAGCATGCGTCGAATTGAATGAAACGCAAGAATTTGAAGGTGGTTAACGCGAGAATGCACACGGTTTCAATCAAGATGAGCTAAGTGACTTGGTTCGGGACACAGGTATTTCGAAAGAGATTTCCGAACTCTTAGCTTGAAGATTAAAAGAAAAGAATTGTTTAGTTCCAGGTACTAATTTCGGAAACTTTTTTCAAAAGCAAAGGGTTTGGTTTATTGTAATGATGTTGCAGGACTGATAAATGAATATGGATGTATTGAATATATAGCTAGTGACTGGCGATTATTTATCGATTCATCGGTGAGGAGTTTGAAAGCTTTCTTACATCAGAATGGGATCAAATATGCCCCTATACCGGTTGACCACTCAGTAATTTTAAAAGAGGAATACAATAATCTCCATTTTCTACTTGAAAAATTTAAGTACCATACTCATAAGTGGCAAGTAGTTGGAGATTTTAAAATAACCAATATTTTATTAGGTCAACAAAGCGGAAACACTAAGTATCCATGTTTTCTTTGTGAGTGTGATAGTCGTGCCCAAGATCAACATTATATAAAAAAGGATTAGCCACGCAGGCAGGAATTAATTCTAGGATCTAAGAACATTGTTAAAGAAAGTATCATTCCTAGTCATAAAGTCATCCTTCCTGCTTTACCTATCAAACTTGGCTTAGTTAAACAGCTTATCAAAGCAATGAGGGTATTGGAGAGTGATGCTTTTATGTATCTATTCGAAAAAATTTTCAATATTTCTGAAGCGAAAATTAATGAAGGTGTTTTTGATGGTCCTCAAATAAGGGAACTAATGAAAGATGACGAATTTGAAATGAGAATGACAACTAATGGGAGAGTATCATGGAATAGTTTGAAAGAAATTCAAAAAAATTTGGAAAATAACAAAAATCCTGATTATAAGAATATTCTTGACAATCTATTGGAAAACTACCGTAAGATTGGATGTTTAATGAATTTAAACATCCATTTTTTTCATTCACACATTGATTACTTCCCAGAAAATCTGGGGGACTTCAGTGAGGAACAGGGCGAGAGATTTTATCAAGATTTGAAAGAGTTTGAGAAAATATATCAAGGTATTTGGGATGTGAACATGATGTCAGACTATTGCTGGTCCTTAAGAAGAGATACATCAAATGTGCATAAAAGAAAAACTCTTCGTAGATCTTTTGCGAACAAAATAACACGTTATTCATGAATAAAATCTGCTGGACATATAACAACAGCGTAAGGGATAAGTTACGTGAATTCATAATTCATATAAAACGTGTTCATTTATTCACAAAAGATCTACGAAGTACATGTTTTTATGTATATTGGATGTGTCTATTTTCAAAGACCATCAATAGTCTGATGTGTTCACATACCACACACCTCTATGTCTATTTTCAGTCCTTCAAGTTTTACTGAAATCTCTAGCTCTGCTCCTAACTCAGATTTTCAGGGAATTAATGTGTGAATGAAGGAAATAAATCTTTAAACGCATTAAGAAGCCCATATTTCTTTGTTAATTCGCAAGTTTTTTAATTAATTTCTTTGTAACAAATCTTAACTGCTCTCTTATTGTCATTCTCATTTCAAATTCAGCATTTTTCATTAGTTCCCTGTTTTGAGAACCACCAAAAACACCTTCATTGATTTTTGCTTTAATAATATTGCAAAATTTGTCGAATATGTACATAAAAACATCACTCTCCAATACCCTCATTGTTGGAAAAGCTATTTAAATAAGTCGAGTTTGATATGTAAAGGTGAAAGGATGACATAATGACTAGAAATGAGAGCCTCATTAACAATATTCATTGATCCTAGAGTTAAATCTTGCCTGAGTGGAGAAACTTTTTTTACCCAATGTTGATCTCGTGCATGACTGGTACACTTAAAAAAACTAAATACTGTGTGCCACTTTGTTGACCTAATAAAATACTGGTTATTTTCAAATCTCAATTTAATTGCCACTTTTAAATATATATCGTATTTTAATTTTTCAAACCGAAAATGGAAACTATTGTATTCCTTTTTAAAGAATACTGAATGGCCAACCGGTAGAGGATACAGGTGTCCATTCTGAAGCAAGACAGTTTTAAAAGTCCTTGCCGATAAATCGATAAATAGTTGCCAGTCACTAGCTATTTCATTCAATACATCCATATTCATTTATGAGTCCTGCAATATAATTACAAGGAACCAAACCCGTTGCTTTTGAGAAAAACTGCCGAAATGGACGATCTCGATCACGATAAAAACTGACTTTAGTACCTGGAACTAAACAATTCTTTTCTTCTAATCTTGAAGCTAAGAGTTCGGAAATCTCTTTCGAAAGACCTGCGCCCCGAACCAAGTCTCTTAGCTCATCTTGATTAAAATGGTGGGCATTCTCGTGTTGACCACCTTCAAATTCTTGCGATTTATTCAATTCGACGCATTGCTGATCTTTAAATTCTTGAAATGACATTCTTATATATGTGATGAGTTTCTATTTTAGAGACTTCGTCAATAGACATCTGATGTTTTCTTTCATCCTATACAGTAATGACTAAAACAATTTTAGTTACAGATTGAACAGATGCATAGGATATTGCAGAATCATTCTTTTTATTGTACCCAAATATATTGGTCAAGCAGAAACAGCAATCCGTGATTTAATCTGTTGACTCTTGCCAGATCGTAGGCAAAGCAAATGTTTATTTCTTCTTACATGTGATTCGCAAAAAGCAAGAATGCATAAGATTTTCGAGATTCAAGAATTGTTCATTTCACTAGCATCTATATTAAAACAGACCCATTTATTTCCTTAATATCAGTCTAAAAGTTCGAAACAAGGGTTTGACCTCCAAATGCTCCGACCCGATTTCATATTGTGGTCCTGTGTGATTAAAGAGTAGGAAGGAAAATGGATATGAAAATAAGCACAACTATAATTATAGAGTACATATTTTTTTCTCTTATATCCACGAACAGCCTAGTAGGTCAAGTAGTCGGGAGCGTTCCACTACCTCTGTGGGGAAGTAGTGTCCAATCCTATATCCCTTCCTATATCCTTCACTGGGAAGCGTCTCTAGTGAATATCCTTTTCAGGCCATACTTTGCCGGTTAAGCCGACACTCTCTGTCCCCAAGGGGGCATCGGGTTAGCCTTCCAGTGTAGCCTCCCCAGAGAGAACTCCATATTTCAGGGACCAGTTCCTCGCCGGTGCTCCCTGCTGCAGCATCGGATTGGCTACCTTTTTTTCTACGTTACCGACACCTGATTCCCTATACACCGTTTCGCAATGCCGCCCTGGCTTACGACTGTGAGGCAAAAGAAAATCCGAAATTACACTTAAGGAAAATTCCTAGGAAAAACCCGCCTCCAAACAGCCGGTGTCCAGGGTACTTTTCTCGTTGAAAACAACTCAGAAAAAAATCCAAGCACATTCACCGGGAATCGAACCTCGACCTCTGGAACAGTGTTGTTTCTGTGACTAGCACGCTAACCACTGAGCCAACACCGCTCTTATTAAAGAGTACATATACTATTACACACATTCCATAAGAGACAATGATTGGCGGGAAAATTCTATTCTTGTTAATCAGTATCACACGGTATATAGACGTGTGTATATATATATATATATATATATATATATATATATATATATATATATATATATATATTAATTATATATATATATATATATAGTGACAAATTAGTGACACTATGATAGTAATTATAATTAATATGTAACGAATAGTAGGTAACAAATATTGTAAATATTAAATATTGTTAATAAGGATATGATAATGGGCACAACTATCATTAAAGAGTAGGAACGATTTATTCTTGGAGCGATACGTACAATGGTCGTACCGCGACTATTAGTCGCCAGACATGTAAAGTATAACCTCAAAAACGCGATATCTATTGCTTGAATCAGAAAGTACAAAATAGTCATATGGTTATAAAATTGGCGGTTGTGGTTATTAAATTGGCTGAGCATATTTACCGCGCAAGAGCTCAGATAAGCTCCTTATGGGATAAGCTCCCTAGGGGAAGGATTCTTCGAGCTCTGTGTCTGCAGGTGAGTCAAATTTGACTCCGGCTGCCAGGGGAGTTTTTGCTAGCTTACATTCGCTTATGCCGAATCTTGACAAAACGACCTTGATAAATCCTTGTTGTCAAAGAGAGATTTGTCCCTTGATTTGACAGATATCGATTCCCAGTAATTTATTGCCCCTAGGTCTTTTACCTCAAATTTTTCAGAGAGCTCCTACTTAACTTCTTATATCCTTATTGGATTTTTGGAGGCAAAGACCATATCGTCTACATATACTAGCAGATAAGTGGGATTTTCCTGCGAGTTATCGACGTAGATACAAGGATCAGATTTTGTGGGAGTAAATCCAATATCCTTGAGAGTTTCGTCCAACTTTGCATGCCACTGTCGTCTGGCCTGTCGGACTCCGTAGATGGCCTTTCGTAGCTTGCAGACTTTATCTCCAGACTTCAGTGCATGGCGCATCGCTGTTGCTTTTTGCAAGATAATATCATCTTTCTCAACCTTGATCATCTTATCTAGAACTTCCGCCAGTAAATCAGGTGGCTTCATGTATATCTCAGTATCAATTTCTCCATTAAGATAGGCTGTAGTAACGTCCACCTGAAAAACTTGCAGATCAAACTTCGCTGAGAGTGCCAGGAGTAACCGAAGCGACTCAGTCTTTGCGACGGGTGCGAAAGTGTCTACAAAGTCAATTCCTGGTCGTTGCGAGAATCCTTGAGCCACTACTATGGCTTTTCTTCAAAGCAACGTACAGTCAGCATCGTATTTGTTTCGTAAAACAGTTCTAGAACCAACTACCTTTCCATCTTTAGGTTTATCAGTCAACTCAAATGTGTCATTGCTTATTAAACTTCTGATTTCACAATAAATGGCGACCAACCATTCCTCGCGATCGGGTCCAGTTGTAGCAATTTTTATTGGAATTTCTGTGGCGTTCATAGCATTGTGAAATATCTCGTTTTCACTGCTGTAAACATCATCTTGACCCGCGCTCTCTTTTGCCCTAGGCTCTCCGTGTGGGATGTTTGTTGCAGGATCCGTGGTTCTCTCGAAGCCGAAAAACGGCTCGTCGTCGTCTTCGTCGGAAGTTCCGAGATCGATGTGTCGCTGAAACCCTAGGAGAGGAGCGTCCTCGTCGTTGGAAATATCCGGGTTCTTGTGGTTTGGTCCGATAATTACGACTTCCATGATATCAGGAGCGGTCGTCATCTTGATGCCCATATCTTTCGTAGATGATTTTTGAATAACATCCGCCTGATAAAAATCTTCATAGTTATTCTCTGAGCTGAACTCGTTTAGATACTTGATGTCTCTTGCGGTGCGAAGTTTTCTTTCTTAGAGGACTCGAAATTTCCTACAAATACGCCTTCTATGCCCTTAGGTTCAAATTTACCTTTATTAGACGTTTTATCTTTTCCATCCATTTTCCTTAAGGAGTGCTTTTGCCGTGCATCGATTTCGAATGTAATTCGCAGTGGCGATCGCTTCTGGCCAGAACGAGGGTGATATTTCTGACTCAATCATCATACAGCGAGCTGCCCCGTTCTGCTGAGGCATACATGGTGTTGTCAGTCGATGCTGAATCCCTGCGTTTTTAAGAATCGCGTTCATCTTCTCGTTGCAGAATTCCCGGCTATTATCAGACAGTATGGCTTGATTTTTTGTCCGGTCTGATTTTCCGCCATACTCTTGAATTTTGCGAACTTTCGGACAACTTCTCCTTTACATTTTAAAAAGTACACTTCGCACCATCGATTTCTATTGTCGATAAAAGTGACGAAGTATTGAGCGCCGCCTAGAGACGTACAGCGCATCGGCCCACAGACGTCCATGTAGACCAACTTTAACAAGTTTTCGGAGAAATTCTCTCGTTTCGGGAACGGAGTGCTCGTGATATTTCCAGCAAGACAAATCTTGCGTCAACTAAGGTCGACAGAGTTGTCACATTTAAGCCCGATCGCGTTCTCATTTTTGAACATATGATTCATATCCTTAGAGTTTAGGTGACCCAATCAGGCGTGCCATATCTCTGTCTCGCTTTCAGACTCTTTCGTCTCAATGCTTGCACATGCTTCATTATTTTCTCGTAGGTAAAACAGATCTCCGATTCTATCTCCAACAAGTATGATCTTATGGCAAGTGTCCTTGACTATCACGCCATTTTTCTTGAACGTTATTTCATTATCGTGATCAACTATCTTTGCGACGGAGATAAGGTTCGTTCGTAGGTTAGGTATACAGAGGGGGTCCTTAAGCGTGACTCTGTCTGTTGCTCGCGATGTTCTTCGTCTCGATTCGAACATCGCCTTTACCGCTTACCGTTGTAGTGGCATAACTCGCAAGTTTCTGTATGTTCTTGGAGTTGGTGAACACCTCCTTGTTGTTGCACATATGTGACATGCAGCCGCTGTCAAGGCACTAGAGGTCGTAAGACTTAAGCATTTCTTCGTCGGCTCAAAAACAGCAGTGAGCGTGCTCATTATTATTAGCCATTCGACTACTTTGATCCCTTTTTCAGTAGCACTCGAACTCCTTATGACCATTTTTACCGCAATAGCCACATTTATATTTCTGCCTAGCTTTTAGTGGCTTTTATTGTTTACTCTCAATTCCGGCAGTATTATAATTTCCGTTTTTGGCTTTGTTCGAGAATCTTCGATTTGCATCGACGAACATGACGCCACTTTCATTTTCGCCATCTTTTTGCTGCCTCGCGTTGTACTCCTCGATGATTTTGATTTTGAGCGCGTCCACGTTTGGCACGTTATCACCTGATTCGATAGCGCATCAAAAATTTTCGTAGCTGCTAGGAAGACTGTACAACAGCGTGATGTTAAGCAGATCACCGTTAATAGTGACGTCCGTTGCTTCTAGCTTGTCTACGGCATCAAAGAATCCGGCGAGGTGTTCCTTTACATCGTCGTCTTCCTGCATTTTATGCTGCGTGATACGTTTAAGCAAAATGGCTGTTATACACTTAGTATACCTATAGCGCCCTGCGCACGGTAATCTTCCCCTTCTACCCGAACTTTAGCCAATCACGACGCAGCCAGGTAGTATATAGGAGAGCGAGTTTTGTGACTCACTCTCACTTCTCGGACGGCCAAGCCGGACGCCTTACCTTGACCCCGACGCAGGGACAAGCAACGGAGAATAAACCAAACCCTCAAAACTTTATCCAAACCGTATTTTTCAAACACATCCAACCCCATATAGCAAGGACTCAGCAGGAGCAGAAGAGACAGAAAGAGAGATGGAATCGTACGCCGCGCGCGCACGCCGCTTGTGTCAAGCCGCCGCTAGCGCCGAGCCGCCGAGCCCGCGGCAAAGCGGTCGGAGCAGCTCTCGTGCCTGCTATAAATAAGGGGGGCGCGCACCTCCTGAGTCAGTCGACCTAGGCGCACCGCACCGGCCGGACCCTTTCGGTCGAGAGTAATCTCCTATGGAAGCCAGCCTGCGGTGCACAGTAACTGCCGCACTCATCGTAGTGATTAACCTGGATACTGTCGCGCTGAACAGTTTACCATGGCTCTTGACGAACGTGCGTCAAGAGCTTAGGGCAGTCGAATGCAGACCCCAACAGGAGAGCTGCTAAAGGACGTTGTTCTCTAACAAGAGCCGCAAGCGCCCATAAGTAGCAGTAATCTCCTCGTATCTTGCTAGCCGAACCGCTCCGGGAATTATTTATTTAATTCCCATGGAAGTTCAGTGGCTAAGCACACACAGGGTAAAACATTTTTTGAGCGGGCCCTCGCTCTATCACGGGTCTCGGTGAACGCGCATCGAGACCCAAAATCTTGAACACAAGCCCCGACGGAAGAGCTATTTAAAGGCGCTGTCTTCTTTTTGAGGGCCACAAGCGCCTTTAATAGCAGGGTTGCAAACCGGAGCGAAATTTTTAATTTTTAAAATACTTTGTTCCGGAGCGGAGCAAAATTTTGTAATTGCTAAAATGCTCCGGAACGGAACAAAATTAGTATTTTCCAAAACGTTCCACTCCGGAACGGAACGTAATTTTTTTAGTTTTACGGTTCAAAAATGCTCCGTTCCGGAGCTCAGCAAAATTTTTACCAAATATCTTTCAAGATCATTCACTGGTAGCTAGAAATGAAGCGTAGCACTGGTATTTTTTGTGAATGGGCCCTTTTTCGTAAAATATCAGTCTGCCTGATCCAAATATGCATTATTTCATTAATAAAATGGTACCTCTAGCTGTGATCATAACTCCGCATGTTTTGCATTAAACAAAACGGCTTCGCCTTAAGTAGTCAAAAAGAGATTGCATTTGAGGCCTGAAACGTTAAAAAAAATTAATCTGAGCCAAAGTTATTAATAATTAAAGATATCAACTAAAAATGCGTGAATATTCATAGAAAATGAAGTATTTTAAATCCGCTGATTTTTCATGTTTTTTGTTGATATTTTCATTTTTTAATATCTTTGTCTCGGATTAATACTTTTAAACGTAATTTTTACTGATAATTATTTTTCTAGGTCTCAAATGCAGGCCCCTTTTTGACCACGTTTAGGTACTTTCAGGCAGTTTTGAATAATGAAGAACTAAAACTTCCAATTTATATTTGGAATATAAATTTCTTATGTTTGATATTTTAGGATAAAAATAAAATATTACAAGCGGATTTTCAGAAGAAGTTTAATTATGTTTAATTACTACGATAATTATAATAAATTATAATACTTCTTTTTTATTGTATTTACATATCACTTAAAAATGATGAATCAAATTTTAATACAAATATGAAATCGTGTCAAAGTATATATTAAATATATTATAACGCAAAAATCGAAAGAATAGTAACATAATAATTAGCTAAAATAATAATAGATTACTAGCTAAATAAATACAATGTATTTAATAGTTTACTTAATCATTAACTATACTTTTGTAGACTGAAATACAAGTACAGGGTGTTCATTTTAATCTATCCACGCAGGTAACCTCTGTAAAAACGAATGATATAACAGAATGACCTCTATAAAAGTTGAAGGGGACAGAGGGGGCCACCCAATGGTACCAACGAATGGGAACCCCTACTTTTGACCCCGGAATCGGGTAAAGTAGGAAAATTTACATCTGAGATGATATTTCAAGTTTGCTTTAGTGACCTTTACAAGGTCATTTAAAAAAACACTGTATCCTTCAAATGACCTTGAAAATTGAGTTCAAGGTCAAGGTCGTTGGTACCATTGGGTGGCCCCCTCTGTCACCTTCAACTTTTGTAGAGGTTAATTTTTTATATCATTTGTTTTTACAGAGGTTACAAATATAATATTATATTAAAACTATCGCTTTTTTTAACAAAGTGATTCTTTTGAACAATATATATATATATATATATATATATATATATATATATATATATATATATATATATATATAGACATGTACACGCCCACATTCTCACATGTATACACACACAAACACACATCTAGCCAAAATTAATCATATATTTAAAAAGATAATTACGAAACATTTTCATATTAATTTAAGTCGTTTGTCGACAAAATTCTAAGAAACTGGCATGGATTTATTATGTTCTTGAAGTTTCGAACGTCAGAATCAGACGAAAATGATGAAAAATTTTTTTTTGATTTAGTATTTTATTATAATAGATACATGCGAAATATGAACTAAAACGGCTTTAAAAAAATGTCAACCCTTAACTCGTCCCGGAAGCCCTTCAAATAGGGGTTGGAAGTGGTTGAATATAGGTAAAAAAATTCTAACTTGGCCTAATAAAAGTCTTAAGGTTTTCTACTTCATACATACCCTCATTAGGATAGAATACACTTACAAAAAAAATTACAAACATTAAATCATCCCGGAAGCCCTTCAAATAGGGGTCGCAATGGGGGTAAATATAGATAAAAATTCTAACTTGGCCTAATAAAAGTCTTACGGTTTTCTACTATACACATATCCTCATTACGATAGAATACACTTATAAAAAAAATGTCAACCCATAACTCGTCCCGGAAGCCCTTCAAATAGGGGTTGGAAGTGGGTGAATATAGGTAAAAAAATTCTAACTTGGCCTAATAAAAGTCTTACGGTTTTCTACTTCATACATACCCTCAATAGGATAGAATACACTTACAAAAAAAATTACAACCCTTAAATCATCCCGGAAGCCCTTCAAATAGGGGTCGCAATAGGGGTAAATATAGATAAAAAATTCTAACTTGGCCTAATAAAAGTCTTACGGTTTTCTACTATACACATATCCTCATTGCGATAGAATACACTTATAAAAAAAATGTCAACCCCTAACTCGTCCCGGAAGCCGTTTAAATAGGGGTTGGAATGGGGTGAATATAGGTAAAAAAATCTAACTTGGCCTAATAAAAGTTTTACGGTTTTCTACTTCGTACATACCCTCATTGTAATAGAATACACTTACAATAAAAATTGTAAACCCTAACTCGTCCCGGAATCCCTTCAAATAGGGGTTGGAAGGTGGTAAACATAGGTAAAAAAATTCTAACTTGGCCTAATAAAAGTCTTACGGTTTTCTACTGTACACATATCCTCATTACGATAGAATACACTTATAATAAAAATTTTAAACCCTAACTCGTCCCGGAAGCCCTTCAAATAGGGGTTGGAAGGAGGTAAATATAGGTAAAAAATCTAACTTGGCCTAATAAAAGTCTTACGGTTTTCTACTTTACACATATCCTCATTATAATAGAATACACTCACAAAAAAAATTTCAACCCCTAACTCGTCCCGGAAGCCGTTTAAATAGGGGTTGGAAGGAGGTAAATATAGGTAAAAAATCTAACTTGGCCTTATAAAAGTCTTACGGTTTTCTACTTCGTACATACCCTCATTGTAATAGAATACACTTACAATAAAAATTGTACACCCTAACTCGTCCCGGAATCCCTTCAAATAGGGGTTGCAAGGTGGTAAACATAGGTAAAAAAATTCTAACTTGGCCTAATAAAAGTCTTACGGTTTTCTACTTTACACATATCCTCATTACGATAGAATACACTTATGAAAAAATGTCAACCCTTAACTCGTCCCGGAAGCCCTTCAAATAGGGGTTGGAAGTGGTTGAATATAGGTAAAAAAATTCTAACTTGGCCTAATAAAAGTCTTAAGGTTTTCTACTTCATACATACCCTCATTAGGATAGAATACACTTACAAAAAAAATTACAAACATTAAATCATCCCGGAAGCCCTTCAAATAGGGGTCGCAATGGGGGTAAATATAGATAAAAATTCTAACTTGGCCTAATAAAAGTCTTACGGTTTTCTACTTCATACATACCCTCAATAGGATAGAATACACTTACAAAAAAAATTACAACCCTTAAATCATCCCGGAAGCCCTTCAAATAGGGGTCGCAATAGGGGTAAATATAGATAAAAAATTCTAATTTGGCCTAATAAAAGTCTTACGGTTTTCTACTATACACATATCCTCATTGCGATAGAATACACTTATAAAAAAAATGTCAACCCCTAACTCGTCCCGGAAGCCGTTTAAATAGGGGTTGGAATGGGGTGAATATAGGTAAAAAAATCTAACTTGGCCTAATAAAAGTTTTACGGTTTTCTACTTCGTACATACCCTCATTGTAATAGAATACACTTACAATAAAAATTGTAAACCCTAACTCGTCCCGGAAGCCCTTCAAATAGGGGTTGGAAGGTGGTAAACATAGGTAAAAAAATTCTAACTTGGCCTAATAAAAGTCTTACGGTTTTCTACTATACATATATCCTCATTACGATAGAATACACTTATAAAAAAATGTCAACCCCTAACTCGTCCCGGAAGCCGTTTAAATAGGGGTTGGAATGGGGTGAATATAGGTAAAAAAATTGTAACGTGGCCTAATAAAAGTTTTACGGTTTTCTACTTCGTACATACCCTCATTGTAATAGAATACACTTACAATAAAAATTGTAAACCCTAACTCGTCCCGGAATCCCTTCAAATAGGGGTTGGAAGGTGGTAAACATAGGTAAAAAAATTCTAACTTGGCCTAATAAAAGTCTTACGGTTTTCTACTTCATACATACCCTCAATAGGATAGAATACACTTACAAAAAAAATTACAACCCTTAAATCATCCCGGAAGCCCTTCAAATAGGGGTCGCAATAGGGGTAAATATAGATAAAAAATTCTAACTTGGCCTAATAAAAGTCTTACGGTTTTCTACTATACACATATCCTCATTGCGATAGAATACACTTATAAAAAAAATGTCAACCCATAACTCGTCCCGGAAGCCCTTCAAATAGGGGTTGCAATGGGGTGAATATAGGTAAAAAAATCTAACTTGGCCTAATAAAAGTTTTACGGTTTTCTACTTCATACATACCCTCAATAGGATAGAATACACTTACAAAAAAAATTACAACCCTTAAATCATCCGGAAGCCCTTCAAATAGGGGTCGCAATAGGGGTAAATATAGATAAAAAATTCTAACTTGGCCTAATAAAAGTCTTACGGTTTTCTACTATACACATATCCTCATTGCGATAGAATACACTTATAAAAAAAATGTCAACCCCTAACTCGTCCCGGAAGCCGTTTAAATAGGGGTTGGAATGGGGTGAATATAGGTAAAAAAATCTAACTTGGCCTAATAAAAGTTTTACGGTTTTCTACTTCGTACATACCCTCATTGTAATAGAATACACTTACAATAAAAATTGTAAACCCTAACTCGTCCCGGAATCCCTTCAAATAGGGGTTGGAAGGTGGTAAACATAGGTAAAAAAATTCTAACTTGGCCTAATAAAAGTCTTACGGTTTTCTACTGTACACATATCCTCATTACGATAGAATACACATATAATAAAAATTTTAAACCCTAACTCGTCCCGGAAGCCCTTCAAATAGGGGTTGGAAGGAGGTAAATATAGGTAAAAAATCTAACTTGGCCTAATAAAAGTCTTACGGTTTTCTACTTTACACATATCCTCATTATAATAGAATACACTCACAAAAAAAATTTCAACCCCTAACTCGTCCCGGAAGCCGTTTAAATAGGGGTTGGAAGGAGGTAAATATAGGTAAAAAATCTAACTTGGCCTTATAAAAGTCTTACGGTTTTCTACTTCGTACATACCCTCATTGTAATAGAATACACTTACAATAAAAATTGTACACCCTAACTCGTCCCGGAATCCCTTCAAATAGGGGTTGCAAGGTGGTAAACATAGGTAAAAAAATTCTAACTTGGCCTAATAAAAGTCTTACGGTTTTCTACTTTACACATATCCTCATTACGATAGAATACACTTATGAAAAAATGTCAACCCTTAACTCGTCCCAGGAGCCCTTCAAATAGGGGTTGGAATTGGTTGAATATAGGTAAAAAAATTCTAACTTGGCCTAATAAAAGTCTTAAGGTTTTCTACTTCATACATACCCTCATTAGGATAGAATTCACTTACAAAAAAAATTACAAACATTAAATCATCCCGGAAGCCCTTCAAATAGGGGTCGCAATGGGGGTAAATATAGATAAAAAATTCTAACTTGGCCTAATAAAAGTCTTACGGTTTTCTACTATACACATATCCTCATTACGATAGAATACACTTATAAAAAAAATGTCAAACCCTAATTCGTCCCGGAAGCCGTTTAAATAGGGGTTGGAAGGGGGTGAATATAGGTAAAAAAAGTGTAACATGGCCTAATAAAACTTTTACGGTTTTCTACTTCGTACATACCCTCATTGTAATGGAATACACTTATAATAAAAATTTTAAACCCTAACTCGTCCCGGAAGCCCTTCAAATAGGGGTTGGAAGGAGGTAAATATAGGTAAAAAATCTAACTTGGCCTAATAAAAGTCTTACGGTTTTCTACTTTACACATATCCTCATTATAATAGAATACAATCACAAAAAAAATTTCAACCCCTAACTCGTCCCGGAAGCCGTTTAAATAGGGGTTGGAATGGGGTGAATATAGGTAAAAAAATTGTAACGTGGCCTAATAAAAGTTTTACGGTTTTCTACTTCGTACATACCCTCATTGTAATAGAATACACTTACAATAAAAATTGTAAACCCTAACTCGTCCCGGAAGCCCTTCAAATAGGGGTTGGAAGGTGGTAAACATAGGTAAAAAATTCTAACTTGGCCTAATAAAAGTCTTACGGTTTTCTACTATACATATATCCTCATTACGATAGAATACACTTATAAAAAAATGTCAACCCCTAACTCGTCCCGGAAGCCGTTTAAATAGGGGTTGGAATGGGGTGAATATAGGTAAAAAAATTGTAACGTGGCCTAATAAAAGTTTTACGGTTTTCTACTTCGTACATACCCTCATTGTAATAGAATACACTTACAATAAAAATTGTAAACCCTAACTCGTCCCGGAATCCCTTCAAATAGGGGTTGGAAGGTGGTAAACATAGGTAAAAAAATTCTAACTTGGCCTAATAAAAGTCTTACGGTTTTCTACTTTACACATATCCTCATTACGATAGAATACACTTATGAAAAAATGTCAACCCTTAACTCGTCCCGGAAGCCCTTCAAATAGGGGTTGGAAGTGGTTGAATATAGGTAAAAAAATTCTAACTTGGCCTAATAAAAGTCTTAAGGTTTTCTACTTCATACATACCCTCATTAGGATAGAATACACTTACAAAAAAAATTACAAACATTAAATCATCCCGGAAGCCCTTCAAATAGGGGTCGCAATGGGGGTAAATATAGATAAAAATTCTAACTTGGCCTAATAAAAGTCTTACGGTTTTCTACTATACACATATCCTCATTACGATAGAATACACTTATAAAAAAAATGTCAACCCATAACTCGTCCCGGAAGCCCTTCAAATAGGGGTTGGAAGTGGGTGAATATAGGTAAAAAAATTCTAACTTGGTCTAATAAAAGTCTTACGGTTTTCTACTTCATACATACCCTCAATAGGATAGAATACACTTACAAAAAAAATTACAACCCTTAAATCATCCCGGAAGCCCTTCAAATAGGGGTCGCAATAGGGGTAAATATAGATAAAAAATTCTAATTTGGCCTAATAAAAGTCTTACGGTTTTCTACTATACACATATCCTCATTGCGATAGAATACACTTATAAAAAAAATGTCAACCCCTAACTCGTCCCGGAAGCCGTTTAAATAGGGGTTGGAATGGGGTGAATATAGGTAAAAAAATCTAACTTGGCCTAATAAAAGTTTTACGGTTTTCTACTTCGTACATACCCTCATTGTAATAGAATACACTTACAATAAAAATTGTAAACCCTAACTCGTCCCGGAAGCCCTTCAAATAGGGGTTGGAAGGTGGTAAACATAGGTAAAAAAATTCTAACTTGGCCTAATAAAAGTCTTACGGTTTTCTACTATACATATATCCTCTTTACGATAGAATACACTTATAAAAAAATGTCAACCCCTAACTCGTCCCGGAAGCCGTTTAAATAGGGGTTGGAATGGGGTGAATATAGGTAAAAAAATTGTAACGTGGCCTAATAAAAGTTTTACGGTTTTCTACTTCGTACATACCCTCATTGTAATAGAATACACTTACAATAAAAATTGTAAACCCTAACTCGTCCCGGAATCCCTTCAAATAGGGGTCGCAATGGGGGTAAATATAGATAAAAATTCTAACTTGGCCTAATAAAAGTCTTACGGTTTTCTACTATACACATATCCTCATTACGATAGAATACACTTATAAAAAAAATGTCAACCCATAACTCGTCCCGGAAGCCCTTCAAATAGGGGTTGGAAGTGGGTGAATATAGGTAAAAAAATTCTAACTTGGCCTAATAAAAGTCTTACGGTTTTCTACTTCATACATACCCTCAATAGGATAGAATACACTTACAAAAAAAATTACAACCCTTAAATCATCCCGGAAGCCCTTCAAATAGGGGTCGCAATGGGGGTAAATATAGATAAAAATTCTAACTTGGCCTAATAAAAGTCTTACGGTTTTCTACTATACACATATCCTCATTACGATAGAATACACTTATAAAAAAAATGTCAACCCATAACTCGTCCCGGAAGCCGTTTAAATAGGGGTTGGAATGGGGTGAATATAGGTAAAAAAATTGTAACGTGGCCTAATAAAAGTTTTACGGTTTTCTACTTCGTACATACCCTCATTGTAATAGAATACACTTACAATAAAAATTGTAAACCCTAACTCGTCCCGGAAGCCGTTTAAATAGGGGTTGGAAGGAGGTAAATATAGGTAAAAAATCTAACTTGGCCTAATAAAAGTCTTACGGTTTTCTACTTCGTACATACCCTCATTGTAATAGAATACACTTACAATAAAAATTGTAAACCCTAACTCGTCCCGGAATCCCTTCAAATAGGGGTTGGAAGGTGGTAAACATAGGTAAAAAAATTCTAACTTGGCCTAATAAAAGTCTTACGGTTTTCTACTTTACACATATCCTCATTACGATAGAATACACTTATGAAAAAATGTCAACCCTTAACTCGTCCCGGAAGCCCTTCAAATAGGGGTTGGAAGTGGTTGAATATAGGTAAAAAAATTCTAACTTGGCCTAATAAAAGTCTTAAGGTTTTCTACTTCATACATACCCTCATTAGGATAGAATACACTTACAAAAAAAATTACAAACATTAAATCATCCCGGAAGCCCTTCAAATAGGGGTCGCAATGGGGGTAAATATAGATAAAAATTCTAACTTGGCCTAATAAAAGTCTTACGGTTTTCTACTATACACATATCCTCATTACGATAGAATACACTTATAAAAAAAATGTCAACCCATAATTCGTCCCGGAAGCCCTTCAAATAGGGGTTGGAAGTTGGTGAATATAGGTAAAAAAATTCTAACTTGGCCTAATAAAAGTTTTACGGTTTTCTACTTCGTACATACCCTCATTGTAATAGAATACACTTACAATAAAAATTGTAAACCCTAACTCGTCCCGGAAGCCGTTTAAATAGGGGTTGGAAGGAGGTAAATATAGGTAAAAAATCTAACTTGGCCTAATAAAAGTCTTACGGTTTTCTACTTCGTACATACCCTCATTGTAATAGAATACACTTACAATAAAAATTGTAAACCCTAACTCGTCCCGGAATCCCTTCAAATAGGGGTTGGAAGGTGGTAAACATAGTTAAAAAATTTCTAACTTGGCCTAATAAAAGTCTTACGGTTTTCTACTTTACACATATCCTCATTACGATAGAATACACTTATGAAAAAATGTCAACCCTTAACTCGTCCCGGAAGCCCTTCAAATAGGGGTTGGAAGTGGTTGAATATAGGTAAAAAAATTCTAACTTGGCCTAATAAAAGTCTTAAGGTTTTCTACTTCATACATACCCTCATTAGGATAGAATACACTTACAAAAAAAATTACAAACATTAAATCATCCCGGAAGCCCTTCAAATAGGGGTCGCAATGGGGGTAAATATAGATAAAAATTCTAACTTGGCCTAATAAAAGTCTTACGGTTTTCTACTATACACATATCCTCATTACGATAGAATACACTTATAAAAAAAATGTCAACCCATAACTCGTCCCGGAAGCCCTTCAAATAGGAATTGGAAGTTGGTGAATATAGGTAAAAAAATTCTAACTTGGCCTAATAAAAGTCTTACGGTTTTCTACTTCATACATACCCTCAATAGGATAGAATACACTTACAAAAAAAATTACAACCCTTAAATCATCCCGGAAGCCCTTCAAATAGGGGTCGCAATAGGGGT
Source organism: Gastracanthus pulcherrimus (assembly GCA_949152435.1). Classification (NCBI taxonomy): domain Eukaryota; kingdom Metazoa; phylum Arthropoda; class Insecta; order Hymenoptera; family Pteromalidae; genus Gastracanthus; species Gastracanthus pulcherrimus. The sequence continues at coordinate 68,424,678 of OX424573.1, read as the reverse complement.
AAATATAGATAAAAAATTCTAACTTGGCCTAATAAAAGTCTTACGGTTTTCTACTATACACATATCCTCATTGCGATAGAATACACTTATAAAAAAAATGTCAACCCCTAACTCGTCCCGGAAGCCGTTTAAATAGGGGTTGGAATGGGGTGAATATAGGTAAAAAAATCTAACTTGGCCTAATAAAAGTTTTACGGTTTTCTACTTCGTACATACCCTCATTGTAATAGAATACACTTACAATAAAAATTGTAAACCCTAACTCGTCCCGGAAGCCCTTCAAATAGGGGTTGGAAGGTGGTAAACATAGGTAAAAAAATTCTAACTTGGCCTAATAAAAGTCTTACGGTTTTCTACTTTACACATATCCTCATTACGATAGAATACACTTATGAAAAAATGTCAACCCTTAACTCGTCCCGGAAGCCCTTCAAATAGGGGTTGGAAGTGGTTGAATATAGGTAAAAAAATTCTAACTTGGCCTAATAAAAGTCTTAAGGTTTTCTACTTCATACATACCCTCATTAGGATAGAATACACTTACAAAAAAAATTACAAACATTAAATCATCCCGGAAGCCCTTCAAATAGGGGTCGCAATGGGGGTAAATATAGATAAAAATTCTAACTTGGCCTAATAAAAGTCTTACGGTTTTCTACTATACACATATCCTCATTACGATAGAATACACTTATAAAAAAAATGTCAACCCATAACTCGTCCCGGAAGCCCTTCAAATAGGGGTTGGAAGTGGGTGAATATAGGTAAAAAAATTCTAACTTGGTCTAATAAAAGTCTTACGGTTTTCTACTTCATACATACCCTCAATAGGATAGAATACACTTACAAAAAAAATTACAACCCTTAAATCATCCCGGAAGCCCTTCAAATAGGGGTCGCAATAGGGGTAAATATAGATAAAAAATTCTAATTTGGCCTAATAAAAGTCTTACGGTTTTCTACTATACACATATCCTCATTGCGATAGAATACACTTATAAAAAAAATGTCAACCCCTAACTCGTCCCGGAAGCCGTTTAAATAGGGGTTGGAATGGGGTGAATATAGGTAAAAAAATCTAACTTGGCCTAATAAAAGTTTTACGGTTTTCTACTTCGTACATACCCTCATTGTAATAGAATACACTTACAATAAAAATTGTAAACCCTAACTCGTCCCGGAAGCCCTTCAAATAGGGGTTGGAAGGTGGTAAACATAGGTAAAAAAATTCTAACTTGGCCTAATAAAAGTCTTACGGTTTTCTACTATACATATATCCTCTTTACGATAGAATACACTTATAAAAAAATGTCAACCCCTAACTCGTCCCGGAAGCCGTTTAAATAGGGGTTGGAATGGGGTGAATATAGGTAAAAAAATTGTAACGTGGCCTAATAAAAGTTTTACGGTTTTCTACTTCGTACATACCCTCATTGTAATAGAATACACTTACAATAAAAATTGTAAACCCTAACTCGTCCCGGAATCCCTTCAAATAGGGGTTGGAAGGTGGTAAACATAGGTAAAAAAATTCTAACTTGGCCTAATAAAAGTCTTACGGTTTTCTACTTTACACATATCCTCATTACGATAGAATACACTTACAAAAAAAATTACAACCCTTAAATCATCCCGGAAGCCCTTCAAATAGGGGTCGCAATAGGGGTAAATATAGATAAAAAATTCTAATTTGGCCTAATAAAAGTCTTACGGTTTTCTACTATACACATATCCTCATTGCGATAGAATACACTTATAAAAAAAATGTCAACCCCTAACTCGTCCCGGAAGCCGTTTAAATAGGGGTTGGAATGGGGTGAATATAGGTAAAAAAAATCTAACTTGGCCTAATAAAAGTTTTACGGTTTTCTACTTCGTACATACCCTCATTGTAATAGAATACACTTACAATAAAAATTGTAAACCCTAACTCGTCCCGGAAGCCCTTCAAATAGGGGTTGGAAGGTGGTAAACATAGGTAAAAAAATTCTAACTTGGCCTAATAAAAGTCTTACGGTTTTCTACTATACATATATCCTCATTACGATAGAATACACTTATAAAAAAATGTCAACCCCTAACTCGTCCCGGAAGCCGTTTAAATAGGGGTTGGAATGGGGTGAATATAGGTAAAAAAATTGTAACGTGGCCTAATAAAAGTCTTAAGGTTTTCTACTTCATACATACCCTCATTAGGATAGAATACACTTACAAAAAAAATTACAAACATTAAATCATCCCGGAAGCCCTTCAAATAGGGGTCGCAATGGGGGTAAATATAGATAAAAATTCTAACTTGGCCTAATAAAAGTCTTACGGTTTTCTACTATACACATATCCTCATTACGATAGAATACACTTATAAAAAAAATTACAAACATTAAATCATCCCGGAAGCCCTTCAAATAGGGGTCGCAATGGGGGTAAATATAGATAAAAATTCTAACTTGGCCTAATAAAAGTCTTACGGTTTTCTACTATACACATATCCTCATTACGATAGAATACACTTATAAAAAAAATGTCAACCCATAACTCGTCCCGGAAGCCCTTCAAATAGGGGTTGGAAGTGGGTGAATATAGGTAAAAAAATTCTAACTTGGCCTAATAAAAGTCTTACGGTTTTCTACTTCATACATACCCTCAATAGGATAGAATACACTTACAAAAAAAATTACAACCCTTAAATCATCCCGGAAGCCCTTCAAATAGGGGTCGCAATGGGGGTAAATATAGATAAAAATTCTAACTTGGCCTAATAAAAGTCTTACGGTTTTCTACTATACACATATCCTCATTACGATAGAATACACTTATAAAAAAAATGTCAACCCATAACTCGTCCCGGAAGCCGTTTAAATAGGGGTTGGAATGGGGTGAATATAGGTAAAAAAATTGTAACGTGGCCTAATAAAAGTTTTACGGTTTTCTACTTCGTACATACCCTCATTGTAATAGAATACACTTACAATAAAAATTGTAAACCCTAACTCGTCCCGGAAGCCGTTTAAATAGGGGTTGGAAGGAGGTAAATATAGGTAAAAAATCTAACTTGGCCTAATAAAAGTCTTACGGTTTTCTACTTCGTACATACCCTCATTGTAATAGAATACACTTACAATAAAAATTGTAAACCCTAACTCGTCCCGGAATCCCTTCAAATAGGGGTTGGAAGGTGGTAAACATAGGTAAAAAAATTCTAACTTGGCCTAATAAAAGTCTTACGGTTTTCTACTTTACACATATCCTCATTACGATAGAATACACTTATGAAAAAATGTCAACCCTTAACTCGTCCCGGAAGCCCTTCAAATAGGGGTTGGAAGTGGTTGAATATAGGTAAAAAAATTCTAACTTGGCCTAATAAAAGTCTTAAGGTTTTCTACTTCATACATACCCTCATTAGGATAGAATACACTTACAAAAAAAATTACAAACATTAAATCATCCCGGAAGCCCTTCAAATAGGGGTCGCAATGGGGGTAAATATAGATAAAAATTCTAACTTGGCCTAATAAAAGTCTTACGGTTTTCTACTATACACATATCCTCATTACGATAGAATACACTTATAAAAAAAATGTCAACCCATAACTCGTCCCGGAAGCCCTTCAAATAGGGGTTGGAAGTTGGTGAATATAGGTAAAAAAATTCTAACTTGGCCTAATAAAAGTTTTACGGTTTTCTACTTCGTACATACCCTCATTGTAATAGAATACACTTACAATAAAAATTGTAAACCCTAACTCGTCCCGGAAGCCGTTTAAATAGGGGTTGGAAGGAGGTAAATATAGGTAAAAAATCTAACTTGGCCTAATAAAAGTCTTACGGTTTTCTACTTCGTACATACCCTCATTGTAATAGAATACACTTACAATAAAAATTGTAAACCCTAACTCGTCCCGGAATCCCTTCAAATAGGGGTTGGAAGGTGGTAAACATAGGTAAAAAAATTCTAACTTGGCCTAATAAAAGTCTTACGGTTTTCTACTTTACACATATCCTCATTACGATAGAATACACTTATGAAAAAATGTCAACCCTTAACTCGTCCCGGAAGCCCTTCAAATAGGGGTTGGAAGTGGTTGAATATAGGTAAAAAAATTCTAACTTGGCCTAATAAAAGTCTTAAGGTTTTCTACTTCATACATACCCTCATTAGGATAGAATACACTTACAAAAAAAATTACAAACATTAAATCATCCCGGAAGCCCTTCAAATAGGGGTCGCAATGGGGGTAAATATAGATAAAAATTCTAACTTGGCCTAATAAAAGTCTTACGGTTTTCTACTATACACATATCCTCATTACGATAGAATACACTTATAAAAAAAATGTCAACCCATAACTCGTCCCGGAAGCCCTTCAAATAGGAATTGGAAGTTGGTGAATATAGGTAAAAAAATTCTAACTTGGCCTAATAAAAGTCTTACGGTTTTCTACTTCATACATACCCTCAATAGGATAGAATACACTTACAAAAAAAATTACAACCCTTAAATCATCCCGGAAGCCCTTCAAATAGGGGTCGCAATAGGGGTAAATATAGATAAAAAATTCTAACTTGGCCTAATAAAAGTCTTACGGTTTTCTACTATACACATATCCTCATTGCGATAGAATACACTTATAAAAAAAATGTCAACCCCTAACTCGTCCCGGAAGCCGTTTAAATAGGGGTTGGAATGGGGTGAATATAGGTAAAAAAATCTAACTTGGCCTAATAAAAGTTTTACGGTTTTCTACTTCGTACATACCCTCATTGTAATAGAATACACTTACAATAAAAATTGTAAACCCTAACTCGTCCCGGAAGCCCTTCAAATAGGGGTTGGAAGGTGGTAAACATAGGTAAAAAAATTCTAACTTGGCCTAATAAAAGTCTTACGGTTTTCTACTTTACACATATCCTCATTACGATAGAATACACTTATGAAAAAATGTCAACCCTTAACTCGTCCCGGAAGCCCTTCAAATAGGGGTTGGAAGTGGTTGAATATAGGTAAAAAAATTCTAACTTGGCCTAATAAAAGTCTTAAGGTTTTCTACTTCATACATACCCTCATTAGGATAGAATACACTTACAAAAAAAATTACAAACATTAAATCATCCCGGAAGCCCTTCAAATAGGGGTCGCAATGGGGGTAAATATAGATAAAAATTCTAACTTGGCCTAATAAAAGTCTTACGGTTTTCTACTATACACATATCCTCATTACGATAGAATACACTTATAAAAAAAATGTCAACCCATAACTCGTCCCGGAAGCCCTTCAAATAGGGGTTGGAAGTGGGTGAATATAGGTAAAAAAATTCTAACTTGGCCTAATAAAAGTCTTACGGTTTTCTACTTCATACATACCCTCAATAGGATAGAATACACTTACAAAAAAAATTACAACCGTTAAATCATCCCGGAAGCCCTTCAAATACGGGTCGCAATAGGGGTAAATATAGATAAAAAATTCTAACTTGGCCTAATAAAAGTCTTACGGTTTTCTACTATACACATATCCTCATTGCGATAGAATACACTTATAAAAAAAATGTCAACCCATAACTCGTCCCGGAAGCCCTTCAAATAGGGGTTGGAATGGGGTGAATATAGGTAAAAAAATCTAACTTGGCCTAATAAAAGTTTTACGGTTTTCTACTTCGTACATACCCTCATTGTAATAGAATACACTTACAATAAAAATTGTAAACCCTAACTCGTCCCGGAAGCCCTTCAAATAGGGGTTGGAAGGTGGTAAACATAGGTAAAAAAATTCTAACTTGGCCTAATAAAAGTCTTACGGTTTTCTACTTTACACATATCCTCATTACGATAGAATACACTTATGAAAAAATGTCAACCCTTAACTCGTCCCGGAAGCCCTTCAAATAGGGGTTGGAAGTGGTTGAATATAGGTAAAAAAATTCTAACTTGGCCTAATAAAAGTCTTAAGGTTTTCTACTTCATACATACCCTCATTAGGATAGAATACACTTACAAAAAAAATTACAAACATTAAATCATCCCGGAAGCCCTTCAAATAGGGGTCGCAATGGGGGTAAATATAGATAAAAATTCTAACTTGGCCTAATAAAAGTCTTACGGTTTTCTACTATACACATATCCTCATTACGATAGAATACACTTATAAAAAAAATGTCAACCCATAACTCGTCCCGGAAGCCCTTCAAATAGGGGTTGGAAGTGGGTGAATATAGGTAAAAAAATTCTAACTTGGTCTAATAAAAGTCTTACGGTTTTCTACTTCATACATACCCTCAATAGGATAGAATACACTTACAAAAAAAATTACAACCCTTAAATCATCCCGGAAGCCCTTCAAATAGGGGTTGGAAGGAGGTAAATATAGGTAAAAAATCTAACTTGGCCTAATAAAAGTCTTACGGTTTTCTACTTCACACATATCCTCATTATAATAGAATACAATCACAAAAAAAATTTCAACCCCTAACTCGTCCCGGAAGCCGTTTAAATAGGGGTTGGAATGGGGTGAATATAGGTAAAAAAATTGTAACGTGGCCTAATAAAAGTTTTACGGTTTTCTACTTCGTACATACCCTCATTGTAATAGAATACACTTACAATAAAAATTGTAAACCCTAACTCGTCCCGGAAGCCCTTCAAATAGGGGTTGGAAGTGGTTGAATATAGGTAAAAAAATTCTAACTTGGCCTAATAAAAGTCTTAAGGTTTTCTACTATACACATATCCTCATTGCGATAGAATACACTTATAAAAAAAATGTCAACCCCTAAATCGTCCCGGAAGCCGTTTAAATAGGGGTTGGAATGGGGTGAATATAGGTAAAAAAATCTAACTTGGCCTAATAAAAGTTTTACGGTTTTCTACTTCGTACATACCCTCATTGTAATAGAATACACTTACAATAAAAATTGTAAACCCTAACTCGTCCCGGAAGCCCTTCAAATAGGGGTTGGAAGGTGGTAAACATAGGTAAAAAAATTCTAACTTGGCCTAATAAAAGTCTTAAGGTTTTCTACTTCATACATACCCTCATTAGGATAGAATACACTTACAAAAAAAATTACAAACATTAAATCATCCCGGAAGCCGTTTAAATAGGGGTTGGAAGAGGGTGAATATAGGTAAAAAAATTGTAACATGACCTAAAAAAAGTTTTACGGTTTTCTACATCGAACATACCCTCATTGTAATGGAATACACTTATAATAAAAATTTTAAACCCTGAATCGTCCCGGAAGCCCTTCAAATAGGGGTTGGAAGGAGGTAAATATAGGTAAAAAATTCTAACTTGGCCTAATAAAAGTCTTACGGTTTTCTACTATACACATATCCTCATTGCGATAGAATACACTTATAAAAAAAATGTCAACCCCTAACTCGTCCCGGAAGCCGTTTAAATAGGGGTTGGAATGGGGTGAATATAGGTAAAAAAATCTAACTTGGCCTAATAAAAGTTTTACGGTTTTCTACTTCGTACATACCCTCATTGTAATAGAATACACTTACAATAACAATTGTAAACCCTAACTCGTCCCGGAAGCCCTTCAAATAGGGGTTGGTAGTGGTTGAATATAGGTAAAAAAATTCTAACTTGGCCTAATAAAAGTCTTAAGGTTTTCTACTTCATACATACCCTCATTAGGATAGAATACACTTACAAAAAAAATTACAAACATTAAATCTTCCCGGAAGCCCTTCAAATAGGGGTCGCAATGGGGGTAAATATAGATAAAAATTCTAACTTGGCCTAATAAAAGTCTTACGGTTTTCTACTATACACATATCCTCATTACGATAGAATACACTTATAAAAAAAATGTCAACCCATAACTCGTCCCGGAAGCCCTTCAAATAGGGGTTGGAAGTGGGTGAATATAGGTAAAAAAATTCTAACTTGGTCTAATAAAAGTCTTACGGTTTTCTACTTCATACATACCCTCAATAGGATAGAATACACTTACAAAAAAAATTACAACCCTTAAATCATCCCGGAAGCCCTTCAAATAGGGGTTGGAAGGAGGTAAATATAGGTAAAAAATCTAACTTGGCCTAATAAAAGTCTTACGGTTTTCTACTTTACACATATCCTCATTATAATAGAATACACTTATAAAAAAAATGTCAACCCATAACTCGTCCCGGAAGCCCTTCAAATAGGGGTTGGAAGTGGGTGAATATAGGTAAAAAAATTCTAACTTGGTCTAATAAAAGTCTTACGGTTTTCTACTTCATAGATACCCTCAATAGGATAGAATACACTTACAAAAAAAATTACAACCCTTAAATCATCCCGGAAGCCCTTCAAATAGGGGTTGGAAGGAGGTAAATATAGGTAAAAAATCTAACTTGGCCTAATAAAAGTCTTACGGTTTTCTACTTTACACATATCCTCATTATAATAGAATACACTCACAAAAAAAATTTCAACCCCTAACTCGTCCCGGAAGCCCTTCAAATAGGGGTCGCAATGGGGGTAAATATAGATAAAAAATTCTAACTTGGCCTAATAAAAGTCTTACGGTTTTCTACTATACACATATCCTCATTACGATAGAATACACTTATAAAAAAAATGTCAACCCCTAACTCGTCCCGGAAGCCGTTTAAATAGGGGTTGGAAGAGGGTGAATATAGGTAAAAAAATTGTAACATGACCTAAAAAAAGTTTTACGGTTTTCTACATCGAACATACCCTCATTGTAATGGAATACACTTATAATAAAAATTTTAAACCCTGAATCGTCCCGGAAGCCCTTCAAATAGGGGTTGGAAGGAGGTAAATATAGGTAAAAAATTCTAACTTGGCCTAATAAAAGTCTTACGGTTTTCTACTATACACATATCCTCATTGCGATAGAATACACTTATAAAAAAAATGTCAACCCCTAACTCGTCCCGGAAGCCGTTTAAATAGGGGTTGGAATGGGGTGAATATAGGTAAAAAAATCTAACTTGGCCTAATAAAAGTTTTACGGTTTTCTACTTCGTACATACCCTCATTGTAATAGAATACACTTACAATAACAATTGTAAACCCTAACTCGTCCCGGAAGCCCTTCAAATAGGGGTTGGTAGTGGTTGAATATAGGTAAAAAAATTCTAACTTGGCCTAATAAAAGTCTTAAGGTTTTCTACTTCATACATACCCTCATTAGGATAGAATACACTTACAAAAAAAATTACAAACATTAAATCATCCCGGAAGCCCTTCAAATAGGGGTCGCAATGGGGGTAAATATAGATAAAAATTCTAACTTGGCCTAATAAAAGTCTTACGGTTTTCTACTATACACATATCCTCATTACGATAGAATACACTTATAAAAAAAATGTCAACCCATAACTCGTCCCGGAAGCCCTTCAAATAGGGGTTGGAAGTGGGTGAATATAGGTAAAAAAATTCTAACTTGGTCTAATAAAAGTCTTACGGTTTTCTACTTCATAGATACCCTCAATAGGATAGAATACACTTACAAAAAAAATTACAACCCTTAAATCATCCCGGAAGCCCTTCAAATAGGGGTTGGAAGGAGGTAAATATAGGTAAAAAATCTAACTTGGCCTAATAAAAGTCTTACGGTTTTCTACTTTACACATATCCTCATTATAATAGAATACAATCACAAAAAAAATTTCAACCCCTAACTCGTCCCGGAAGCCGTTTAAATAGGGGTTGGAATGGGGTGAATATGGGTAAAAAAATTGTAACGTGGCCTAATAAAAGTTTTACGGTTTTCTACTTCGTACATACCCTCATTGTAATAGAATACACTTACAGTAAAAATTGTAAACCCTAACTCGTCCCGGAATCCCTTCAAATAGGGGTTGGAAGGTGGTAAACATAGGTAAAAAAATTCTAACTTGGCCTAATAAAAGTCTTACGGTTTTCTACTTTACACATATCCTCATTACGATAGAATACACTTATGAAAAAATGTCAACCCTTAACTCGTCCCGGAAGCCCTTCAAATAGGGGTTGGAAGTGGTTGAATATAGGTAAAAAAATTCTAACTTGGCCTAATAAAAGTCTTAAGGTTTTCTACTTCATACATACCCTCATTAGGATAGAATACACTTACAAAAAAAATTACAAACATTAAATCATCCCGGAAGCCCTTCAAATAGGGGTCGCAATGGGGGTAAATATAGATAAAAATTCTAACTTGGCCTAATAAAAGTCTTACGGTTTTCTACTATACACATATCCTCATTACGATAGAATACACTTATAAAAAAAATGTCAACCCATAACTCGACCCGGAAGCCCTTCAAATAGGGGTTGGAAGTGGGTGAATATAGGTAAAAAAATTCTAACTTGGTCTAATAAAAGTCTTACGGTTTTCTACTTCATACATACCCTCAATAGGATAGAATACACTTACAAAAAAAATTACAACCCTTAAATCATCCCGGAAGCCCTTCAAATAGGGGTCGCAATAGGGGTAAATATAGATAAAAAATTCTAATTTGGCCTAATAAAAGTCTTACGGTTTTCTACTATACACATATCCTCATTGCGATAGAATACACTTATAAAAAAAATGTCAACCCCTAACTCGTCCCGGAAGCCGTTTAAATAGGGGTTGGAATGGGGTGAATATAGGTAAAAAAATCTAACTTGGCCTAACAAAAGTTTTACGGTTTTCTACTTCGTACATACCCTCATTGTAATAGAATACACTTACAATAAAAATTGTAAACCCTAACTCGTCCCGGAAGCCCTTCAAATAGGGGTTGGAAGGTGGTAAACATAGGTAAAAAAATTCTAACTTGGCCTAATAAAAGTCTTACGGTTTTCTACTTCACACATATCCTCATTACGATAGAATACACTTATGAAAAAATGTCAACCCTTAACTCGTCCCGGAAGCCCTTCAAATAGGGGTTGGAAGTGGTTGAATATAGGTAAAAAAATTCTAACTTGGCCTAATAAAAGTCTTAAGGTTTTCTACTTCATACGTACCCTCATTAGGATAGAATACACTTACAAAAAAAATTACAAACATTAAATCATCCCGGAAGCCCTTCAAATAGGGGTCGCAATGGGGGTAAATATAGATAAAAAATTCTAACTTGGCCTAATAAAAGTCTTACGGTTTTCTACTATACACATATCCTCATTACGATAGAATACACTTATAAAAAAAATGTCAACCCCTAACTCGTCCCGGAAGCCGTTTAAATATGGGTTGGAAGGGGGTGAATATAGGTAAAAAAAGTGTAACATGGCCTAATAAAACTTTTACGGTTTTCTACTTCGTACATACCCTCATTGTAATGGAATACACTTATAATAAAAATTTTAAACCCTAACTCGTCCCGGAAGCCCTTCAAATAGGGGTTGGAAGGAGGTAAATATAGGTAAAAAATCTAACTTGGCCTAATAAAAGTCTTACGGTTTTCTACTTTACACATATCCTCATTATAATAGAATACACTCACAAAAAAAATTTCAACCCCTAACTCGTCCCGGAAGCCCTTCAAATAGGGGTTGGAAGGAGGTAAATATAGGTAAAAAATCTAACTTGGCCTAATAAAAGTCTTACAGTTTTCTATTTGACACATATCCTCATTATAATAGAATACCTATATTCACCCACATCCAACCCCTATTTGAAGGGCTTCTGGGACGAGTTAAGGGTTGACATTTTTTTATAAGTGTATTCTCTGGTAATGAGGATATGTGTATAATAGAAAACCGTAAGACTTTTATTAGGCCAAGTTAGAATTTTTTATCTATATTTACCCCCATTGCGACCCCTATTAGAAGGGCTTCCGGGACGAGTTAAGGGTTGTAATTTGTTTGTAGGTGTATTCTATCCTAATGAGGATACGTGTAAAGTAGAAAACCGTAAGACTTTTATTAGGCCAAGTTAGATTTTTTACCTATATTTACCTTCTTCCAACCCCTAATTGTAAGGGCTTCCGGGACGAGTTGAGGGTTGACATTTTTTTATAAGTGTATTCTCTCGTAATGAGGATATGGGTATAATAGAAAATCGTAAGACTTTTATTAGGCCAAGTTAGATTTTTTACCTATATTTACCTTCTTCCAAATCCTATTTGAAGGGCTTGCGGGACGAGTTAAGGGTTGAAATTTTTTTCATAAGTGTATTCTATCGTGATGAGGATATGTGTAAAGTAGAAAACCGTAAGACTTTTATTAGGCCAAATTAGAATTTTTTTACCTGTATTCACCCCCTTCCAACCCCTATTTGAAGGGCTTCCGTGACGAGTTAAGGGTTGACATTTTTTTCAAAAGTGTATTCTATCGTAATGAGGATATGTGTAAAGTAGAAAACCGTAAGACTTTTATTAGGCCAAGTTAGAATTTTTTTACCTATGTTTACCACCTTCCAACCCCTATTTGAAGGGCTTCCGGGAAGAGTTAGGGTTTAAAATTTTTATTCTAAGTGTATTCTATTACAATGTGGGTATGTACGAAGTAGAAAACCGTAAACCTTTTATTAGGCCATGTTACAATTTTTTTACCTATATTCACCCACTTCCAACCCCTATTTGAAGGGCTTCCGGGACGAGTTAAGGGTTGACATTTTTTTTATAAGTGTATTCTATCGTAATGAGGATATGTGTATAGTAGTAAACCGTAAGACTTTTATTAGGCCAAGTTAGAATTTTTTATCTATATTTACCCCCATTGCGACCCCTATTTGAAGGTCTTCCGGGACGAGTTAAGGGTTGTAATTTTTTTTGTAAGTGTATTCTATTCTATTGAGGGTATGTATGAAGATGAAAACTGTAAGACTTTTATTAGGCCAAGTTAGAATTTTTTTACCTATATTCACCCACTTCCAACCCCTATTTGAAGGGCTTCCGGGACGAGTTAAGGGTTGACATTTTTTTCATAAGTGTATTCTATCGTAATGAGGATATGTGTAAAGTAGAAAACCGTAAGACTTTTATTAGGCCAAGTTAGAATTTTTTTACCTATGTTTACCACCTTCCAACCTTTATTTGAAGGGCTTCCGGGACGAGTTAGGGGTTGATATTTTTTTGTTAGTGTATTGTATTATAATGAGGATATGTGTAAAGTAGAAAACCGTAAGACTTTTATTAGGCCAAGTTAGATATTTTACCTATATTTACCTCCTTCCAACCCCTATTTGAAGGGCTTCCGGGACGAGTTAGGGTTTAAAATTTTTATTATAAGTGTATTCCATTACAATGAGGGTATGTACGAAGTAGAAAACCGTAAAAGTTTTATTAGGCCATGTTACAATTTTTTTACCTATATTCACCCCCTTCCAACCCCTATTTAAACGGCTTCCGGGACGAGTTAGGGGTTGACATTTTTTTTATAAGTGTATTCTATCGTAATGAGGATATGTGTATAGTAGAAAACCGTAAGACTTTTATTAGGCCAAGTTAGAATTTTTTATCTATATTTACCCCCATTGCGACCCCTATTTGAAGGTCTTCCGGGACGAGTTAAGGGTTGTAATTTTTTTTGTAAGTGTATTCCATTACAATGAGGGTATGTATGAAGAAGTAAACTGTAAGACTTTTATTAGGCCAAATTAGAATTTTTTTACCTATATTCACCCACATCCAACCCCTATTTGAAGGGCTTCCGGGACGAGTTAAGGGTTGCCATTTTGTTCATAAGTGTATTCTATCGTAATGAGGATATGTGTAAAGTAGAAAACCGTAAGACTTTTATTAGGCCAAGTTAGAATGTTTTTACCTATGTTTACCTCCTTCCAACCCCTATTTGAAGGGCTACCGGGACGAGTTAGGGTTTAAAATTTTTATTATAAGTGTATTCCATTACAATGAGGGTATGTACGAAGTAGAAAACCGTAAAAGTTTTATTAGGCCATGTTACAATTTTTTTACCTATATTCACCCCCTTCCAACCCCTATTTAAACGGCTTCCGGGACGAGTTAAGGGTTGCCATTTTTTTCATAAGTGTATTCTATCGTAATGAGGATATGTGTAAAGTAGAAAACCGTAAGACTTTTATTAGGCCAAGTTAGAATGTTTTTACCTATGTTTACCTCCTTCCAACCCCTATTTGAAGGGCTACCGGGACGAGGTAGGATTTAAAATTTTTATTATAAGTGTATTCCATTACAATGAGGGTATGTACGAAGTAGAAAACCGTAAAAATTTTATTAGGCCATGTTACAATTTTTTTACCTATATTCACCCCCTTCCAACCCCTATTTAAACGGCTTCCGGGACGAGTTAGGGGTTGACATTTTTTTTATAAGTGTATTCTATCGTAATGAGGATATGTGTATAGTAGAAAACCGTAAGACTTTTATTAGGCCAAGTTAGAATTTTTTATCTATATTTACCTCCATTGCGACCCCTATTTGAAGGTCTTCCGGGACGAGTTAGGGTTTAAAATTTTTATTATAAGTGTATTCCATTACAATGAGGGTATGTACGAAGTAGAAAACCGTAAAAGTTTTATTAGGCCATGTTACAATTTTTTTACCTATATTCACCCCCTTCCAACCCCTATTTAAACGGCTTCCGGGACGAGTTAGGGGTTGACATTTTTTTTATAAGTGTATTCTATCGTAATGAGGATATGTGTAAAGTGGAAAACCGTAAGACTTTTATTAGGCCAAGTTAGAATTTTTTTACCTATGTTTACCACCTTCCAACCCCTATTTAAACGGCTTCCGGGACGAGTTAGGGGTTGACATTTTTTTTATAAGTGTATTCTATCGTAATGAGGATATGTGTAAAGTAGAAAACCGTAAGACTTTTATTAGGCCAAGTTAGAATTTTTTTACCTATGTTTACCACCTTCCAACCCCTATTTGAAGGGCTTCCGGGACGAGTTAGGGGTTGAAATTTTTTTCATAAGTGTATTCTATCGTAATGAGGATATGTGTAAAGTAGAAAACCGTAAGACTTTTATTAGGCCAAGTTAGAATTTTTTTACCTATGTTTACCACATTCCAACCCCTATTTGAAGGGCTTCCGGGACGAGTTAGGGGTTGACATTTTTTTTATAAGTGTATTCTATCGTAATGAGGATATGGGTATAGTAGAAAACCGTAAGACTTTTATTAGGCCAAGTTAGAATTTTTTTACTTATATTTACCTCCTTCCAACCCCTATTTGAATGGCTTCCGGGACGAGTTAGGGTTTAAAATTTTTATTATAAGTGTATTCTATCGTAATGAGGATATGTGTAAAGTAGAAAACCGTAAGAGTTTTATTAGGCCATGTTACAATTTTTTTACCTATATTCACCCCCTTCCAACCCCTATTTAAACGGCTTCCGGGACGAGTTAGGGGTTGACCTTTTTTTTATAAGTGTATTCTATCGTAATGAGGATATGTGTATAGTAGAAAACCGTAAGACTTTTATTAGGCCAAGTTAGAATTTTTTATCTATATTTACCCCCATTGCGACCCCTATTTGAAGGTCTTCCGGGACGAGTTAAGGGTTGTAATTTTTTTTGTAAGTGTATTCCATTACAATGAGGGTATGTATGAAGAAGTAAACTGTAAGACTTTTATTAGGCCAAATTAGAATTTTTTTACCTATATTCACCCACATCCAACCCCTATTTGAAGGGCTTCCGGGACGAGTTGAGGGTTGACATTTTTTTATAAGTGTATTCTCTCGTAATGAGGATATGGGTATAATAGAAAATCGTAAGACTTTTATTAGGCCAAGTTAGATTTTTTACCTATATTTACCTTCTTCCAAATCCTATTTGAAGGGCTTGCGGGACGAGTTAAGGGTTGAAATTTTTTTCATAAGTGTATTCTATCGTGATGAGGATATGTGTAAAGTAGAAAACCGTAAGACTTTTATTAGGCCAAATTAGAATTTTTTTACCTGTATTCACCCCCTTCCAACCCCTATTTGAAGGGCTTCCGTGACGAGTTAAGGGTTGACATTTTTTTCAAAAGTGTATTCTATCGTAATGAGGATATGTGTAAAGTAGAAAACCGTAAGACTTTTATTAGTCAATGTTACAATTTTTTTACCTATATTCACCCCCTTCCAACCATTATTTAAACGGCTTCCGGGACGAGTTAGGGGTTGACATTTTTTTTATAAGTGTATTCTATCGTAATGAGGATATGGGTATAGTAGAAAACCGTAAGACTTTTATTAGGCCAAGTTAGAATTTTTTTACCTATATTTACCTCCTTCCAACCCCTATTTGAAGGGCTTCCGGGACGAGTTAGGGTTTAAAATTTTTATTATAAGTGTATTCCATTACAATGAGGGTATGTACGAAGTAGAAAACCGTAAAAGTTTTATTAGGCCATGTTACATTTTTTTTACCTATATTCACCCTCTTCCAACCCCTATTTAAACGGCTTCCGGGACGAGTTAGGGGTTGACATTTTTTTATAAGTGTATTCTATCGGAATGAGGATATGTGTATAGTAGAAAACCGTAAGACTTTTATTAGGCCAAGTTAGAATTTTTTATCTATATTTACCCCCATTGCGACCCCTATTTGAAGGTCTTCCGGGACGAGTTAAGGGTTGTAATTTTTTTTGTAAGGGTATTCCATTACAATGAGGGTATGTATGAAGAAGTAAACTGTAAGACTTTTATTAGGCCAAGTTAGAATTTTTTTACCTATATTCACCCACATCCAACCCCTATTTGAAGGGCTTCCGGGACGAGTTAAGGGTTGCCATTTTTTTCATAAGTGTATTCTATCGTAATGAGGATATGTGTAAAGTAGAAAACCGTAAGACTTTTATTAGGCCAAGTTAGAATGTTTTTACCTATGTTTACCTCCTTCCAACCCCTATTTGAAGGGCTACCGGGACGAATTAGGAGTTAGAAATTTTTTTAAAAGATGAAGAGTTTTCCTTACTTTACTGTAAAGATATTGTTGGGTTGATGAATTGCTTTAAACGTGGATGTTACAACCCTAACGAGTGGAGATTGTTCATCGATTCGTCAACGAGAAGTTTAAAAACCGTTCTGTTACACAATACAAATGTTTATGCAGCCATTCCCATAGGATATTCGGTAATACTGAATGAAGAGTACTGTAACATGAAAGTAATATTAGACCGAATAAAATACAATGATCATAAATGGCAAATATGTGGGGATCTTAAAATCATAACAATACTTCTGGGGCAACAATCGGGATTCACAAAATATCCTTGCTATTTATGTGAATGGCATAGTAGGGATAGAAAGAATCATTACATAAAGAGTGTCTGGCCCCTTAGACAAAAGTTCGAACCGGTTTCTAAGAATATAAAAGATAAGCCACTTGTTGATCCATCAAAAATTCTTATACCACCTCTGCACATTAAATTGGGACTTATGAAACAATGGGTAATATCTTTAGACAAAGATGGTAGCTGCTTTAAGTATCTGCGAAATCAGTTTCCCAAATTAAGTGATGCTAAAGTAAATGAAGGAATTTTCGATGACCCTCAGATTCGTAAGATGATAAATGATGAAATTTTTGTTACGAAAATGAATCATACAGAGAGAGAGAAGCATGGTTATGTTTCAAGGACGTAATTAAAAACTTTCTTGGAAATCATAAGAGCCCAAATTACCAACAAATAGTTTTAAATTTAGTAAATAGTTACAAAAATCAAGGCTGCCTAATGAATCTAAAATTACACTTTTTATATTCGCATGTTGATGAATTTCCAGAAAACCTAGGTGATTACAGCAAAGAGCAGGGAGAGAGATTTCACCAAGATATCAAGGAAATGGAGCGCAGGTACCAAGGAAGATGGGACGTAAATATGTTAGCAGATTACTGTTGGTCGTTAAAAAGAGATCTACCATCAACATCGGAGAAGCGGAAGCGTAATCCACTTCGTAGATCATTTGACAATAAAATAGTTCGTTACCATAAAAAAGAGTAATGGGCTTAATATTTTTACGGGTATTTTATTGAATTGCATATACTTCTAACAAATTTAAAGTAAATGATGGAGCAGCAAACTATGATATAGTTTTAAAGGATACGATTGTACTTGCATATACATTGTTCTTTGCTTTATGGTTTACATTACCTTTTGCATTGTTTCAGTTTATAACTAATTTTTTCACTCTCTTTACGTCCATGACCTTGAACTAACCTTGAACTGACCATAAATATAACCTTATGGGACTATACTGACCCTGGATTCGGATTCAGCGACCCCAAAAACCCCTAAATGTCATGGTTTGACTCTACTTTTTATGAATCTTTCTGATTTGACCTTCAACTGACCTTGACCATGACCTGATAGGGTTGTAATAAGCCCGGATTCAGATACAGCGCCCCAAAAAAACCCAAGATACCATGGTTTCAGTGTATTTTTCATGTATTTCGATAATTTGACCTTCAACTGACCTTGAGAAAGTTCTGATGGGGTTAAACTGACCCTGGATTCGGATTCAGCGATCCCAAAAACATGTAAGTACCGTGGTCAAGTTTTTGGGACTTACAATTTTTTTTTGTGGGGCTGTGTAATTGATTTGCGTGGCTGAGGCAGAAAGGGAGGTTTGGAGAGGAGTTGGACAGTGAGCGATTTTCCTGTGCGACGGACCTCCCGAAACATATTTTATGCCCTAGTATAGCAACTTCGTCCCGACTTATGGGCGACTTCTGGCCTCGAGCTTGGGTAAGAGGGCGGCTTTTATTACGGGTCTACCCGGAAAATGCACACCTGTGTATACAATAGGTCTTATATTATAATACGCATAACTAGAATATTACTTTCGACATAGCAACATCAGGTGACTCTAGATAACCAGCCGTAGTTTGCTATGAAAAATAGAATATTCTGTGATCGGTATTAACTTGTTCGAATTCTATTTGGGATAATCAAATGCAGGTATCTGTGTTTAATTAGCCGAAATAGAGCTCGATTGAGTCATTCGATCTAACATCTCTATTAAAATTATTCTATCTTACGTGACAATGATATGTGATTATACAAGTGTGTTATAAAATAGTTATTTCGTAGAGACATTACGAAAAGAGAAAAAAATAAAAATATGTAATTAATTCATCACACCTCCCATCTCAGAGAGTTCATCGTCCTCGATGGATTATAGTGATGTCTCTATGAAATAAAATTTTATCGCATTGATTATAATTATATTAAACAAATTTGTGAATTGAACGACGGTTTTAAAGTCTAAAAGAATAGTTTTTCGCACTTAAAGTTTATGGTTTTTTTCCTTAAATTACTTATAAAGGAGAAAAAATATAATTATGTTAAGAAAATAAAATGGAATTGAGATTATTACACCGAATAATTAATCCTTAACTAACGGTCTATTGTCTATTCATTGGGTCTTTTAAACTATTCACAGTCTAACAATATTTTCATTCCGCTGAAAATGAGTATTGTGGTCGTTAGTGGCGTGTTGATTGAGAGGAAGGAAGGAAGTAAGAGATGGAAAGGTGTAGATGGATAAAAGGGTATAGGGGGTTTACCAAAGTTGATAATGGGATTCTAGGTTCACAAAGGAAGTCCTCTTCGTTTATCTCGTTTTCCTCGTAGTCTGGATCGTAGATATTTTCTTTCCTATTAAAGGCGTGTGGCCTTGTCTCGCAGAACAACGGGGTTTTATCTATAGTAACCAAACTCCATGTATTTTAATGAGTTCCTGTTGTTTACCAGGACAAAGTACTTGTAATGTCGTGGTTTGTAGTGTAGTGTGGTATATAATTAATGTTGCATTTTGCTAAACTTTCTTCGCTGGGTTGATTTTGGAGTAAGTACTCGCATGCCATATCACCATCGGCTTCGTAAATGGGCTCAGTATGCGTACATACTCTATGGTTAATTGTGTGTTTGAATTTCTTTACACTTCCTTCTGGTAAGAAGCTGTAAGCTCTTTTGTCGTAGCTTAGTACAATATACTTGGCTTGAGCTTATATAAATGCAGATGCAGTATGACCTTTATAAGTTTGTGGTATTGGAATTGGATGCATTCGGTAAAGTTCAGTAGCAAATTTATTTAGCATTGGAATTGATATTTCCACTTTAAATTTACTACGTCAAAATGCTAATCTTACTGGAACGATATCTGTTAATTTCTCTGTTCTTGCATGTTCTATTGGAATCGGGAATTCGTATTTTGGGTGTAGGTCTACTATTTGGTGGATAATTTGTTGTAATTTATTTTTAGAGGTTTAGAGCTGTTTCTATTTCACTGGTGGTAGCTGTGATTTCGCGGGTGACATTATATATTTGCCATAAATCAACTAGGTCGTTCATTGTTTTCGTCACTTCTAATAATTTTTCAATACTGAATTTGATCGCTGTTTTTGTATTGTTTAGTTCCTTTTCTACATAACTCGACTTATGTTCTATTAAATGTGTTTCTTCCTTTGCGAGTCGAGCGAGATTTGTTTGACCTCTAAACAATTGCTCTATTTGTTCAGAAATGTGTTCACCGTAGGGTTCCGAAAGAGTGCCAAATAAGGTTTTACTTATGCTCCCTATGAATCC
Organism: Gastracanthus pulcherrimus; assembly: GCA_949152435.1. Taxonomy (NCBI): domain Eukaryota; kingdom Metazoa; phylum Arthropoda; class Insecta; order Hymenoptera; family Pteromalidae; genus Gastracanthus; species Gastracanthus pulcherrimus. The sequence goes on along the minus strand of OX424573.1, from coordinate 68,404,231 downwards.
AAATGGTGCATTTCTTGTCTTAATGGTGGTTGCTGTTGGTGTTTCTGATGGATCCTTGGCTTCAACTTCTTGCATAGCATCGGCAAGATTGTCATGTATGCTTTTTATTCTTTTGATTCGCTCTTGTATGAAGTCTAGTCGCTTAGTTAAGATGGTGCAAAAGTAAGGGTGCATATAGCACGAATTTCTTACCAGTCCCATAGTATGGTTCATTTCTGTAGAATTGAAATATAGGGGCGTAATGTCGATAAATACAATGATTTTCCCGTCTGCTTGTGTGTATCGGATGTCTTGCATTCTCTCATAGTAGATACCTGGATTGTCATTTATTTCCTGGATGGAGTAAGTTTTCTCAGTGTATCCTTGAGACGTTAGGATTGTCAGGATAAAGTACTGCCACAGGTTTCTCATCTGGAATAGATTTATCCATATTGTTGGTAAGCAGGCTTTATTTTGTCTATATGTTTAAGGAATCTGTGCACTTGATCGTCTTCTGAAATAACATTATGTTGTTCTAGTATTTCCATTATATTATATGGGCCTTTATAAGTTTTATCTAGTTTATTTATTCTAGGTTCCTTAAGTATGTATACCTTGTCTCCGGGTGAATATGAGGTGAGCGAGAAAATGACAAATGGTAGTATTTTATCCCAGTATTCGTATTCATCAATGTACTGACGACTATACTCTATGAGTATGAGATGGCGTCTTTCCAGGCTACCATTAGATTGAGGATGGTATCCGGATGTTGTAACTTGTTTTATTTTAAAATACTTGCAATTTGTTGCATCACCTTACCTATTACTTACCTATTAGGGCTGGGGCTTTCCCTGATAGTATTATATGGAGTGAACCGTATAGTCTTATCACGTGTCTTGCTAATGCGTCGGCTATTGTTTCGGCTTTCGTGTCCGGAACGACGATAGCAATGCAATACTTTGTAAGGTTATCCTGGACCGTAATGATATTTATTGCCATTAGGAGTTATGGCAATTGGTCCTACGGTATCTGTTGAAATTTTGTCAAAAGGTTCGATAGGTATGTCAGTAATTATCATTGGTTCTCTATTTTTGATTCTGACGAGTTTGAATTCTTGACATTTTTCACAATGTCTGACGTACTCAGTAATGTCGGATTTCATACCTTTTCAGTAGAATTTTTCTCGATTGCAACGATAGGTTTTCGTCACTACTCTGTGTCCTTCGATCAGGTTGTTGTGATTTTATGAAATAATTTGGCTGCGTACGTCTTCCGGTGGTATTGTTGTAGTTCCATAACAAACAAAAAGCGTGCATTCAAATCTACACAAGATTTCTCTTAATAGATCTAGAACTGTGGAAAACGTTATTTTGTCAGTCATATCGTTTTGTTTGGAAATTCTTAGCGATTTTATGCTGTATTTTATTAGAGAATCAGCAATACCTTTTAGAACATCCTTTAATTCGTGGATACTGAAACTGTCTATATATCCTTTAGTTAGAATTGCGTTAAATACTTTTGTCTTAGTTTTGGGGGTTACGATAATTTGTCCCTTTTTGGGTTTGATACTTATTATGTCGTGTTTGTCGATTTCTCCCAGGTCAAGCAAGAGCTTTGACACGAGAGTTGTAAATTCGCAATCTGCTGATAAAAAATGTAATAATTTATCTTTATTATCGGTAAGCTCTTCGTTTACGAGATTAATGACTAATTTGGTATCCGGTGTCTTCAAAAAGTCGGGGTAACATATTCGTGGTAGAATAGTTTCCGAAGCTTTTGGTAAAGCAACATTTTCTACAGCTTCATTCATCTCAGTCGAGGATTCATCTGTTGTTTCTTCGACAACGGGTGGTAATGTGAAATGTGGCTGGTCGCTTTGCTCTATAGCTGTTTCATCGTCTGATTCTTCCATTAAATAATTTTCAACTAGCGTTGAACGTGCTATAGAACGTGGTTTCATTTGGTTACGAGGTCCACTTTGGCTGTTGTCCCACCAATATTCATCTAAGGACCCTTGATCATCAGATAAAGATTGGGCTGGATTGATTTCTCTGATATTTTTGTTTGATATTGGTTCATGTACCTCGTCACCTGAGTCGTTATCCGAGGATACAGGTGTTTTCCTAGTTGGCGGTCCATGTGTTATGACGCTTAGGAATCCACTCAGTCTTTTCCTAGGTACAGGAGGTAGTTCTACGGGTGTATTCGATTCTTTTCCTGAACTAAAAGTTACTCTTTTTGTATATTTTGTAGGTCTAATAGCCTTATTCATTTCACTGGTTGATGGAGCATATTCAGGTACTTTTGTAGTTCCTGTTCTTCCTGTGTTACAAGGGAGTGGTACTTATTCTTTTTGCAGGTTCCTGACTTATTTTCTTGAAAAGTCCAGCAGATGAAGATGTCGGGAGAGCAATTGCATTCGGAGGTACGGGGTTCCTGGACAATGTATCTGCGTTTACATTTAACCTTCCAGATTCGTAATGGAATATACATTGATACTCTCGTAAGCGGATGCGCCATCTTATCAGTCTGTGAACCAGTGGTTTCACTGAGTCGATCCATTTAAGAGGCTCGTGATCGCTTACAAGGGTGAATTCTCCCCCGTATAAGTTAAGACGGAAAAGTAGTATAGCATATATAACCGCTAGGCATTCTTTTTCTGTCGTACCATAATTAATTTCGGCCGGATTCATTATATGGGACATGTACACTATCGGGTGATCTTCTTCGATCTTTACCTGGCTTAGAACAGCTTTTACAGCGTAGTTCTATGAATCAGTTGTGAGTATGAAGAGTTTTGAGAAGTCTGGGAATTGTAGAACAGGTGCCACACACAAAGCGCCTTTCAAATCCCCAAAACTTTGTTGGTGCTTATCCTTCCTCTTGAATGGCACTGTCCATTTTAGAAGTTCGAATAGAGGTCGTGCTCGTTTAGAGAAGCCTTCTGTAAATCTTTTATAATATCCTGCTAATCCCAAGAATTGGCGATGTTAGTTTGATTTTGGGGCGCGGAAAATTTTTGCCCGCGTCTGCCTTTTTTGGATCGGGTCAGAGACCATCTTTCCTGATGACTTGACTTAAATATTTAACTTCCGCTGCAAGGAATTCACATTTGTCGGGTTGAAATGATAATTTTGCATCTAGAAGTCGATTAAAGAATATTTTAACCTTTATAGTGTGTTCTTCCAAACTACAGGCATATATTATTACATCATCTAGATAGAGTAGGAGTTCTATATCTCGGAGACCTATTAAAAAAGATACCTTGGGTGCATTTTGATATGGTGGAATATACTAGCTGAATCAAATATCAAAAATATTTGGCGCCTCCCAGTTTGTCTAAAATCTCTGAGATTGCCGGAAGCGGGCGAACGTCTGCGATTTTTTTCTCGTTAAGGGCTTTATAATCAATTACCATTCTCCATCTTTTATTTCCTTTGGAATCTGCTTTCTTTGGGACTACCCATAAAGGGGAATTACAAAGAGATGTGGAGTGTTCGATTATCCCACCACCGAGTAATTTAGTTACATGGTTTTGTATTTCGTCCTTATGTAACGGTGGATATGGATATTGCTTGACGAAACTGGGTGCTTCGTCCTTTGTTATTATCGGATGATTTAGTAAATCGGTTGCCGGAAGTTTGACTTTGGGCAGATGAAATATCTGTGAAAATTCTTTGATTAGATTTACAATGTTTTTCTTTTCTTCAGTGTTAATTAAGTTTATCTAGGCGTAAAGAGTCTATAATTCGCTGAAGTGGTTCTTCTATTGGTATGACTTCTTGGTCACTACCATCTGTTTGGAAGAAATCTGCAGATTCTTCGCCTTCTTAAGGTTCTATTTCCTGAGGAGGTATTTCGATTTCTACTTCCTTCTCTGACGTCTTAATAGCCATTACATGACATTTTAGGTCATTTTTGGAAAAGAACTGCCTTTCCAATATGAATATCTTTAGGGATATCGAGTTTTGGCAAATATCCAGTTTTTAGATAAGTTGGATGTAGATTTATAGTTGTTGGAGTCCTGGTTCTAGCTTGTAAGATGTATCTTGTAGCTTTAGGTTGCCTATATTCGTAGTTTGTAAATCTCACAGGTTGGATTGGTCTAGAACTAGTAATTAGTGCATTATGGTGGAATGATATTTCGGCCGACTCATTTTTTAGGAAATCTACTCCTAGGATTCCTAATACAGGGATAGGTAGATCCTCGGTTATTACTTGGAATGTTATTGGTTTTTCAAAGAACATTATTTCTGTTGAACCAGACGTGGTCAATGAGTATTTCGTTATTCCTGTTATAGTCATGGCATTGTGGCCGGCTATAATCGTTCTAGGGTTTAATGCATTTACATGGATCAAATTTATTTCGGCTCCTGTATCTATTAAAAATGCAGTAGATTGTTTTAATTCTGGAGCCTTTCAGTTGACTAATGGGGCTACTGCTTGTCCATTTGGTTTTTCTGCAATTGCTCTGCTGATATAAATTTTACTGATGGTAGACGCTCCTGTGGTTCGTTCGTCGATGCGTCCATTCGGCGAGCTGTTGAGGAGTTTAAGTTCTCGTCAGATATTCTTCGAGCCATTGAGTGTCCTGGACTGTACGGATAGCCGTCATATAGTGGGAAACCCTGGGGTGTAGTAGATAATCTATATGGCATATAATACATAGAAGATTAAAATAACGGTGGTGCTGTCAATGAGTGGCGTGGATGTTGAGGATAATGAGGTATATTCGGTGCCGGTGGGGCATCTCTTCGTCGGTTGCCATAGCCTCTGCTTGATATCGCTGTTCATTTTGATATGAAAGATTCGGGCTGCTTGATTGGTGGTTATATATCGGTCTATAATTTGATTGATAATTCTTGTTACCTTGATCATAACGTGGATTTTGATTGAAATTTTGTCTTGGTCAATGATTCACGCAGCTTTCTGCTGGTGTTTGGCTTCTCCATGGTGTACGGTTAAGGGGTTGTTCATCCTTGAATTGTACACACGTTTCTGGCGAGGTCATCCCCGCTGTATGTATGAATCCTTTTCGATCGTTCGAGTTGATCATATCTCTGTCTATTCTTTGTGCAATTTTGAGTGCGTTGGTCAGAGTTCCGGGTACCTCTCCGGGTACGCTTACGCATACAGCAGATCATTGGAGAGTCCTCGTTTGAAGGACTCGAGTGCTATACATTCAAGGATTGTTGTCATGCGGGGAACTTCTTGGTGTGAATTTTTCCTCCAGTGATGCCTTGGCACTTACGATGATTTTCTTTATGCGGCTGTAATATTCCATTACAATTTCGCCTCTTCGCATTCTGATTGACTAAAGTTCCGCACAATAGTGAGAATATGTTTTCTTGGCTACGAAGTATACCTTAAGGGCATCCTTAAGATTTTCTACCGTGTTTATTGCCGTATCTCCTACAGCGTCACGAGCGGTATCGCGGAGTTTTGCGATAACATCCTTAAGAAAGGCATTACGTATTCCGGCTGCACAAATACTCAAGCCATTTTCGATGTCTTGTATAAACGTCTTCAAAGGCATACTTTTACCATCATAATTTGGTATATGCAACAAGGATTATTGCACCGCCATACATTCACCCATCGTGCTGAGTAGTGCACCAGTGATGTGTTGATGGTGTGTAAGGTTGACAGTAACGTTGACCGTCATTTTTGTTTTATTTTCCTTTTATATTTTGTAAGAAAGAAGTTTATTGTTGAATCTGATATAGCAATTCGTTGAAGAATTGGTAGTCAAACGTTTATCAAGCAATGATTGACGAATTCCGATATAATTACGCTGTAATTATGTTTTGGAATTTTTGTATACGAGGTCTGTCCCAAAAGTATCCGACCTACGTTCATATCTTCGCGCGGAGATACTCAGGCGACCTCTGGAGGGTACGAACGTCACCAGCAACTCCTAACCTTCTCGTCAGTAGTCTGAGATACCGATGAAACGCCTTAGTTCCCGCGCAGCGTGTATTTGTTTACAACGACTTTTTTGCGTTCGTCGCAATTTGCTTATTGCTAAAAATGGCAGAACGAATCGAACAGCGAATTTGCATAAAATTTTGCTTTAATCTCGGTAAAAGTTATGCGGAAACTATTGAAATGTTGCAAAAGGCCTTTAAAGATGAGTGTATGGGCAAAACACGAATAAAAGAGTGGTATAGGCGGTTCAAAAGTGGCCGCACATCTGTTGACAGTGATCCTCGTTCTGGTCGACCTTCGACGGGAACATCGTCGGATAATGTCGAGCGTGTGCGTGTCGCAGTTGAACAAGATCGTCGTTTGACTGTGAGAGAACTGGAAGATGAACTTGGAAATACCAAAAAGTACTGTTTCGCGAATTTTAACCGAGAATTTGGGAATGACTCGTGTGTGTGCAAAATTCATCCCGAAACTGCTCTCAGACCAGCAAAAAAACCTTCGATTAGAAATCGCTCAGGACAATTTGGAAATGATTAATAGTGATGAAAACTTTCTTAAAAAGGTTATTACTGGTGATGAGTCATGGGTTTATGGTTATGACAATAAACAGAATAGTTGAAACTAATGCGACGAATGCACTAAAGGCGATTCCGAAGTCTGACTTTCAAGAGTGCTTTAATAAGTGGAAACATCGATATGAGCGTCTTGTTCAAACAAATGGGGACTACTTTGAAGGATGCCACCCCCCGGATGACGAAGAATAAATCAAGCGCCGAGAAATCGAGGTAGGTCGGATACTTTTGGGACAGACTTCGTACTGGGCTGGAGTGTGTAGTCGAGTTGATCTTGAAGTGCAATCCCTATTTATTGGATTATATTTTTGTGTTGAAGACAAATTATTTTCCATTCATGAAGATAATAGTTACTCCTATTTCAGTGTTTTATTCCCCTTTCAATTATGCAACATGTATATATTCTGCCAGAATGTACAATCCTCGAGTAATATTGGATGGTGGTAGTGAGGATCGATCAAATTGAGTATTGTGTGTGTATAGTTTGTTATTTTCAGACTTAAAATTGATAGAATCACAAAAATTCAGAAAAAGTTCTGATATAACTATAATAATATATTAGTAACTATAGTAATCTAATAATAAAATTTTGTTTTAATTCATTAATTAGTTTTATCTTTTGAAAATCATAGAAAGGAAACTATAAAATTTTGTGAAAATTAGAAATAATAACAATAGTGTAATAACAAGTACTAATGGAGTTATGCACATTATTTGAATAAATCAAAAAGGAAAAGAAAATGAAGTTTTTATCTTCTTTGTTTATTATTTATTTTTCTTTATTTTTAATATGAGGTATTTTAAATTACTAGGGTATCTGGGCTAGCATTAATATTAAGTATTTAATAAATGAAAACTAACTACAGTAACAACTATGCTCGCTCAGATGAAAAGTAATGTTTAAGGATTATTAGTAATAATAAAAATAATACAATAACATAGAATGTGAATACGATTATAATAAAATTGTTTAGGATTAAATTTATTAAACTTACAAAAGAAATACTTACAATATCATAGTAATAAAAAGAAGAAAAGAGAAAAAAAATAAGAAATATGAATTACGGTAATAATAATAATATTGAGAGAACGAAAAACACAAGTTAAATATATAGTTAAACGTAAGAGTAATCGTAACAGCTAAGAATATTACTGATTCAAATAGATTTCGGCCTGTTAATTTGAATTACAAAATATCCTCAATGTTAGAAAAAACATTTAGTTTTCCTAATTGGGACATGATGTAGTTATATCTGGCAGCTGGGTGGTTTAAGGTTTGAGTTTCCAAGTTTCTAATTTCTATTGCGCGTATTTGCCTCCCTCTTATTTTTTTTAGTTCTGAGGGTCTAAAATTAATATTTTCCCATCTTTTAGAGGCCTTGCATATATTTGTGTAAAGAAATTTAGAGCGTATTTTGTTTCTCACTTAAGATATAGTAATGGTAAGGTCTAATATTTAGAAATAGTAGAAAGAAAAGGAGTAAAAAAATTGGCTAAAAGTAAATAGTAATTAAAAGAATGGTATGTCAAAACTTGATTCGCAATTTCCTTATCGCAAGTTTAGTTGTGCACTCTTTGTCGTTTTCGACCATTCATTCAGACCCCGACTAGGCTGATGGTACAAGAAAATATATTGCAACAAAAGTACGATGTCCTAGTTCAATAATCATAACAATAATAATAATAACAACAACAACAACAACAACAACAACAACAACAACAATAATAATAATAATAATAATAATAATATGTAATAATAAATAATTAGAAGAGGTACTTTAATATACATAATGCGTAAGGGTAAATATAGAAAAAGAATAACTTATTTTCTTATACTGGTAAGAGTTATTTCATTGATATAATAATAATAATAAGTATGTATATAATATATGTGTAATTATATATATGTATGTATAATTCTAAAATAAGGGGTGGATAATATCAGAGATGAGTAGAGAGATGGGCTACGGAAGGGATTTCGGTGCGCCGCGTTTTGAAGCAATCGCAGTGTCTTCACAAACTTTGGCGTACTATATGGCGGCTCCTAGAAAAAGGATCAGAATAAGAACCTCTTTAGACAGCAGGTAAAGGAACAAGCGTTTGAATTTCGTCTCTGCAGTAGCTTTCTTTCGTTTAGCTCTTCCGAGGAGGCCGCTGCACCCCACTGTACACTGAGCGCTCGGTCAGGTACTAGCTATCAAGAAAACGGAACAAGCGTTTGAATTTCGTCTCTGCAGTAGCTTTCTTTCGTTTAGCTCTTCCGAGGAGGCCGCTGCACCCCACTGTACACTGAGCGCTCGGTCAGGTACTTGGACTCCGAGCTAATCTATTTTATTGCAGTTTCTTCATTAATGGTTAATCTGTTAAAAGCGTTGTTTAAGTTGTCGATCGTTTGTTTATCAATCTGTGTGTTGGGGTTACTAAATGCTAAACTTAATTTTATACTTTCTATCATAACTGAATTAATATTTGTTTTAATATTGCCTCATTGCGAGTTAACCTATTAACATTTATTTCTAATGCGTCTATGATTGCCCACGTTTGTTTGTCGGTTTCTTCTAGGTATACGATATCTTCACAGATTTCTTCGAAGTCTACTCTAGAGACTTTGTAAAAAGGGGAATCAACTATACTAGGAATCTTTGAGACATTAATAATATATATATATATATATGATTTAGAGGGTTAATTTATTCTATAATCATAACGTCGTTGTCATTGTTTTGGGCCAATTGTAGATTTACGGGCGGCTCGATTGGTTGAATTTGTACGATCGCGATTTCTTGTGGTTAATTTGTTGCTGGCTCGACCGGTTACACCTGAGCAATCGCGATTTCTTGCGGGACCTCCAAGGCAGCGGAACGAGACGAGCAGGCAGCGGAGCAGTCAACGGGGACAGCGAGAGCGACATCGGCGTGCACACAGCACACCCCGCCAGCATCGCGGCCGCAGCCCAGCGACAACAACAGGCAGCCCGAGAGCAGACGGCGGAAGGCTGTAAGCTTCAGTGGAACAACAGCCGCGAGCAGCACGAGCGGCGGCGTCGACGGGGAAGCACATCAGCTCTCGTAAGAGAGCTCAGCGCTGGCGCTCTACAGCGGAAGGAGTAGCGACGCAGCTATCATTGGTCGACGGAGAGCGAGGCTAAGCAACGGAACGGAGCGAGGGAGCAGCGAGACGCCATCTTTAAAGCCACACGCTTGATCGCAGGAGCGGTGCTGAAGACAGCCTGACTACAGCGACCACATTACGCCTGCTGAGGTGCCAGTTTAACCTGTACCAGCATTAGATGTTTGGTAATTTCGTACCATAATATTTAGCTTATGCTATTTTTCTCGACTGACTTGTTTTTCTTCTATGAAGCTTCTCTTTCTGCTTTTCTTGTTCCCAGCCCTGCATTTATTTTTATTTTCAAGCTGATTTGGAGTTGTAGCTGTAGGCTTTCATCGATGACTATGCTTGTCTTTGCATACAATTGGAATCTTTCTTTGAATCTTTTCTTGTGTAAATAAACAGAACACTATCTCTCCTTTGCCTTATTCTATTTCCCTATATGCTGAGTATTTTGTATAAAGATATCTTGTATAAATATTTATGTAGCATGTGTGACAGCTGATTATTGTAGCCGTAGCTGACAGGTGACAATAATTACTTGTCACTGGCAGAATATGTAAATAGTTATTCGTTCTTTTGATACATTATAGGAAATGAAGGACTGATACAGTAGAGCGAGCGGGCATGCTGATTATTTTTTTGTTGAATAATGTCATACTAACATTTATGTAGTGCACCCTGAGGTTTTTTTGTTATATAGAACCTCCGCTGTAGACAGTAGTGCATTTAAGCACATATACTGAAGCATAATGGAAATGCATTAAAGGGTAACACCACTGTAATAGCGAAGAGAACGTTTTTTTGGGTATTTTTTTGTAATGGAAAGTAAGGTTATAAAGAAATGATATTTTGATATACTAATAGTCTATAGTATATTTAAAAATTGAGTAAAAAAATACAAAATGGCTGATTTATAGCCGATCTCTTGAGGCCTCTTGCATCGGAAGCGCTCCGCTGCACGCAGTGTACCAATCGCAAATTTCAACCTGGAACAAAAAAAATCCACTTATTCTTGATGTTAATAGCTAGTGAATCACGTAGGGGATTTCGACAATATTTATTTTCTCAAATTTGGCAGTAAATTGAAAATAAATTAAAAATTTTCATGAAAAAAAGGCACGTTTTTGTTTATAAAAATTGTTTAAATCAATTTATTAAAAATCCCCTACGTGATTCACTTCGAAATATAATAATTAAGATATGGTTAAAATTTCAAATGGATCGGATGAAAACTGTTCAAGTTATGCTGCGTGCCCGTTGAGAAAAGCTCCTTTCGAGAAAAGTCAACTTAAAGTTTCAAAATCAGTTTCGGACGTAAAAAAAATGAGGAAATCATTTGAAGAATTTTGTTTACCGTTAGTCTGCAATGCCAGGACCATAAAGCTGTCATTCTATATGCAAATTCTCCTCCTCATCTTCTTTTCTTATCGCTTTTATGTTCGATCGCGCCTCTTTCGGTGCGTCGGACAGAGAGCCCTCAGCGTGCCTGATGCGCTTATCGTCTGCTTCACAACAATAATTGTAAGCTTGCAGACCTATATCCATCTCCAGAGCTTTCATAATTCGAAGGACACATTTCAGGCCATCATTAAAATTGCACACTGCAATATCAGTGGCAATATCCAGAACTTTCTTGCCACTCGAGTACGATTTCGGAGCCAAGTTCCAAACGATGGCATTGAAACTTTCATTGTTGTTCTGAGTATAACCTCCTAAGCAACGGTGCAGCAACCCATCTTGCCTCAACTCTGTATAAACAGGCTCAATGGCTTCGCAAACTTCTTCAGGAAGTGGCGGTTCATGATGAAACGTGCCCAACGAACCTTCAGCTTGTGCAATTTTCCAAACACACCAGGAATCTGAACAATTATCGTGCTGAGGATTGTCGTCGGTCGATATTTTATGATACACAGTTGCCCAAATTTCCTCCGTATTGCCAAACCATATTAAATTGTTAATTTATCAATCAACTTATTTGTTAATTTTTCTTTTCCTCCAAGGCCTTTCATCTTTTCTTTTAGATTTCGAAGACGCGTTCCCATTCTTTTCTGTACATGATCGATGCACTCTATTTTTTGTACTTCAAAATTAGTGTACGGTTTAGAATCCAGTATGCCTTTGAAAGTCTTGCTGTCACCATCAGCAATATAATTCACATACTTTAGACCGTGGAAACTGTCGGAACGAGAAAACATTTCAATAACAGCATCTACCTCTATTTTACAGATGAACCTTCATGATTTGCTTGACATAAATCGGCGTGTGATGCATACCATTTTTCGTATTCAGATGTTTTTGTTTTATTTTTCCAGTGCTCGCAAGACTTACAATAGTTAGATTTTACAGTCACATCGACGATTTTTCCAGTAAGCCATCCAATCAAAGATAGAACTCCAAAAAGCGACGAATACCCTCGTTTCCTCCAAGAACCATCTGCTGAAACGGTAATCCCTTGAGATTGGCCATTTTCGTCGCTCTTTCGTCTCTCCTCTTGTACAGCTTGCTTCATACTGTCATCACAAACTGTTGATGTTGCTATTGAAATGAGATTCACTATTTTATCGTAGAAAGATTGGAAAATAGGACGTGGTAATTCCAGAAACGCACAAAATTTCATCATTCCATTTAGTCCTACACCTATCAGTCGCATTGCTAACACCATCCAACGATTAATTTCATATGCATTTTTTATAAATTTACTGTTAGGTATAACAATTTCTGGACACTTTGGGCAAACAATCACAATTTTGAAGCCCAAGCCCCGAGAACTTCTTTCATGAAAAGTTATATTAAAACCGGACGTTTTACACTTCACATGCTCAGAAATTGCAGAAAATTCTGCCAAAAAGTTAATAATTCGGTATCCAAATGTATAATTAACATCGAAATCGTCCTCGGATGTCTTCAGCTTTTTTGCCGATGCATTGACGCCACTGGAATCACCTTCAGCTTCGTATCGATTCATCGGACGATTCGCTAATTTACGGCTCCGATGCCGTGTTGGATAGTTTTTTTTCGTGCCTTTTCTTCTTGCATCCACTTTTTCTTTTTCCATTTTGCTCAACGTAATAATAAATAATTAAAACTTTTACAAAAATATAGTTTCGACAGCCAAAATGAGAACGTCGTTTTCTTACGATATACAGACGCTACACTAACGTGCTTTGTTTTGAAACTAGCCTAACTAACTCATAATAGCTTAAGATCGACATCTATAGAAGCATTAGGGAAGTTTGCGAACAATAGGCAAACCATAAGGCGGTCCTTTTCATCAGGTACATACCTCTCGCAGGTAAACGATCGGCCGTTTCGGAGCGGCCCAAGTCGGTCGGTATACGTCCCGAAATTTCCAATAAAATTTTTTTTTTCGAGATGGGACCTTTTGTACCATATTCTAGAATGTTCAAAGCATGTTTTAAGACAATAAAAAAATCGATTTTTTGAAATTTCGACAGTGGTGTTACCCCTTAAGCCATATAAGTCGTACTGGCTTTTGACGGAGCGGTTCAAAAGGTTTTGAGAGCATACATCTATTGGAAGCTGCATACTGCAGTCGTCAACCCAAGGACCAGCGACGTATATTCTTTTTAAGGCTTATTTCACGTATTGATTGTTGCTTGTACTCTATCTGTTTTGATTTTCTTGATTTTTCTGGATTTATTACCAAACCTTTGCACTTTTCAACCCGCTGAAGCTGCGTTCCATGGATCATTAGATTACTTTTTTTGCTTTTTACATCAGGAAATTGTAATTTTTCTTGAAGCCATACTCGATTACTGATCTAGTCAGTGTCGACTGGATGGATTTGTAGAGTAATTGTACTCGCTAGCTTAAAAACAAGGCTTTCTTTTCACTTATAGTGTCAAGGTAGGAACATTTTGAATATTATTCAATTGCATACTCCTTATTTCTTATAATATTTGGTTGCAAACTGCATATTTGTTATATTATTTGTTTGCATACTGCAAAATTTATTTTTCTACACCAACAACCTTCTGCACATATGGGTGTTAATTTTGGCATGATATTTTAAGGTTAGATTGCTTAGAAAATTTTATTTTTTTCACCCGCTCTTGGAATCTTTTGGGTTCAATTGCTTTTCTTCATGGCCAATTGGAAGCATGGTGATTCTGCCAGATGCTTAGCTTTTAGAGTAAGTCTCGACGGACAATTTTTGTAAAATCTTAATATTTTTTCCAGACGCAGTTGAGCTTTATGCGACACTCCGGTGGATTATCTCACATGACCTTACTGTTATTCAAGTTTAGTGAACTTAAATAAGATTAGGGTTATTCAAACACTGTGAAAAGTCATTGCGAGACTTAAATTATAATGTTCCTAGTTTCAAATTATAATATAAACCTAGTGATACGAAGCGTTGAAATCTTGATAGAGTATCGAGCCTTGACTTGTGGCTTCAGATCAAGTTCATCGTCTCATACTATTTTTAGTGAGTTTTATTTTCCATCGCTTGAACAGTATTCCAAGTGTAGTTGATCCTCCTGTTTGGCATATGTAATACTTCTCTGCTAATGTCTGTGTGTTTCTTGATATTCTTATTCGGTCGAAGTTAAATAATTTGAACTGTGTTCTGGACATTATAATAGAAAGTCATCGTTTCTCAACATTTCCTGGTCGATAACTGTCTTACACAGTGATTTTTTAAAATTTTTCTTTCTTATTATGCTCAGGCATAGCTGCAAAGGCTGGTTATTGTGGATTTTCGCTGATTTTTCCTGAATCTTAACTGTTATAGGAGTACTTATTTGTTCTAATATTAGGTTACAGCTAGGTTTACAACTAACTTTATTGTGTTTAGCCATTCATCATGGCAGACTTAATAGAAAAACAGCTCGAACGGCAGCATATAATTACAAGTGCCTTTGTAAATTTCAAGAAGTTAGGGAATGACAATATGACCATGGGAGCATGTCTAAGTAGAATAACACAGTTAGAGAAGGTTTGGCAAGAATTTGATCAATATCTTGATGAACTGTTAAACGACAATGACGGGGATACAGAGCATGTTTATTTCACGGACAATATTTTTGATAAAACAGCGGAGTCCTATTTAAATTGGTTAGGTGAATTTAATGATCACTTATTGGGTTTAGAAGCAGCAATACGAATTTCTGCAGTGCCTCCACCAGATTTGCAGGGAGGTATGTTTCCTGTTTATGGTACTAAGCTACCACCAGTAAATATTCCCATCTTTTCAGGAGAAATCACAGATTGGGTTCATTTTAAGTTCACATTCCACGAAATGATTGTTAGGCAAACGAAGATTCCTAATGTATTTCAAATGCATTATTTTCGCATGGCGCTTAAGAGAGAAGCTGAGTTATTAGAAGAAATTCCTCCTGCTCGCGAACATTTTGAAAAAGCATGAAAAATCGTTAGGGATTTTTATGATAATCATAGATTATTAATTACTAAACTGTTGTCAAAATTTCTTTCGATGAAGTCTATGGAAGCAGAAAACGCACAAGAGATTAGGAGAATTCGGACAGGAACTAAAAATATTTTGCAGGCGTTAAAAGAGCTTGGTAGTCCCGTTGATCATTGGGATCATTTCACTGTTAGTGGGAAGAGCTAGTAGCGAAGTCAGCTACTTCACTACAACCCCCCTCGTTTCATGCATCAGACAACTTTCTAGAAACTGAGAGACTGGATCTTGGGCAGTTAGAGAGTGCTAATCGAGTGACTTGTTTTAAAGACGAATCAAAATCCAAGGATAACAGGTACAAGTTTTTAAAAAACATATCCTCAACTCCAAAGGAGATAAATATGAAGTCGGTACATCTTGTACAAGAAGGGAAGACAACTCCTCAATGTGTCTTTTGTAGGAAAGCTCATTTTATTGTCAATTGTGATAGATTCATCTCAAAAACTCCTATTGAAAGGAAGAGATTAATTGCTACTAAGCATCTTTGGTTTAACTGTTTAAATAAACATATGGTGCACCAGTGTAAGGTTACAACAAGGTGCCAACACTGTGCTGAAAAGCATCATACAATGTTGCATTTTTCTTCGTCTAGCCACTCTGAAGATCGGATTGAAGAGAAACAATCAACTTCACAAGGGGTGAGTGTGAATAAGTCAGCCAATCACATTTCTGTTCTGAACGCTCAAACAGCTTTGATACGAAGTGAAGACATTAGTTGCGAAGAAACTGTTTTATTGGCCACAGCATGGGTTTATGTACAAAAACTAGATGGTACACAACATTTAGCTCGAGCTTTAGTTGACCAAGGAGCTCAGTCTTCTTTCATCTCAGAAAGACTGTATCAGACTTTAAAACTTAAGAGAAAAGATGTAAGAGTTCCAATTTCTGGTATAGGAGATAATAAAACTTATATTTGTCGAAGTAAGCTAGAGTTTATAATCAAACCACATATCGTTTCAACCTTCTTTTTTGATTCCTCGTATTTCTTCTTATGATCCATTTATTGAACAACCCGAGGATTGGGAACATTTAACAGGACTTACTTTGGCAGATCTACACTTCGATCGATCAGATAGGATTGACATTCTATTAGGAGGACGAATTCACGCTCATATAATAAAAGGAATGAGGAAAAACCGATTGATCGAAGCCCCGAATGCTATCAAAACCCTTTTGGGCTGGATAGTCTCAGGTCTCACGTTGTCTACTGTTAAAGAAAGGCCGTTAGTTTCAATAAATTTGCAAACTTCGGATGTAAAACTCAATTCATTGCTTAATAAATTCTGGGAAATAGAGGAAACTCCTAGTATGAAGTTCATGACAACTGAGGAGACAAAGTGCGAAAAAGTTTTATAAGAAAACTGTAACTCGTAATGAACAAGGTCGTTACATTGTTAAATTGCCAGTCAAATCTAATCTATCGTGCAATTGGGGAGATTCTTATTCTCGAGACAAACGAATGATGATTAATATAGAAAGGCGTTTTAAGAAAAATATTAGACTTCAGGAAACGTATGTCGCTTCCATGAGAGAGTATACAGAGTCAGGGCATATGAGATGTGTTTCTTCTGAGGATATACAGGTGGATGAGTGTTTATCTTTACCGCATCATGGCGTATTAAAAGAGAGTAGAACTACCACAAAGCTTCGAACGGTATTCAATGCTACTAGCATAATAAATCAGGGTTCAGCTCTGAATGATTTTCTTTTAGTGGGTCCAAATCTGTTACCAGATATAACTAATTTGGTATCTAGATGGAGATGTTATATATTGGTCTTTGTGGCAGACATTGAGAAAATGTTTCGCCAAATTCTTGTCCATCTCGACGATCAACACTTTCAAGCCGTCGTTTGGAGGGAGGAGGATAGTAAGGAATTATTGTCGTATTTTCTCACAATCGTAACCTTTGGGTTAGGATGTTCGGATGTAATTTTTCACTAACACGCCAAATTCTTGAAGAAGAAATTTATATGGATGATGTACTTTTGGGAGATTTTTCTTTAGATAAAGCCAAAACTAAGCAGGAACAAGTAATTAACTTATTGCATACTGGGGGTTTTAATTTACTTCATTAGTTGCCGGAAGATATGCTAGCTTCTGAGGCTAATCGTAAAATAGGACTTGGGTTTTCAGTTCTAGGGATCGCATGGGATCCGGAGAAAGATCGTTTCTATTTTCATATTAATTTAGAATCTTTAGATGGTCCAGTTACGAAAAGGTCTGTTTTGTCAAAAGTAACGAAATTATTTGATCCCTTAGGCTGGATCGCGGATATTATAATAACTGCAAAAATATTTATGCAGCCATTTTGGGCTTTGACAAAGAATTGAGCTGTAGTGCTTCCTAATGATTATTCCGAATATTGAAAGAACTGGTACACGGTGCTAGCTTCAATTTCGAACATTCTAATTCCCCGATGGATTGATGTTAAACCGCCGTCAAAGTCGTATGAGTTTCATGTCTTTGCAGATTCCTAAAAAATGGCTTATGCAGCAGTACTCTATTTGAGGGTTATAGGTGAAAATACTCAAGTACATCTTCTGGGAGGAAATACGAAAGTCACCCCTGTAAAAACTATTTCAATTCCACGTTTAGAATTGTGCGCGGCACAACTTCTTGCTAAACTCACTCCTCATTTTGTTGATAATATGGGAATAAAAGATTTCGTTGTTCATCTATGGTCAGATTCCAAGGACATACTCTATTGGCTTCGTGATATTCCGGCAAGATGGCCAGAATTTATTACAAAGAGGAGCTCTGATGATTCCACTTTATTGCCCGATGCTTATTGGCACTATATAAATTCTGCTGATAATCCTGCAGATGTGGCTTCGAAATGTTGAGCTGTAGACGATTAGATGGCGAATGATTTATGGCGGCATGAGCCAAAAAGGTTAAGAAAGAATACTTTACTCTGAATACTTTCAAATGATCTAGATATAGTTCCCGATGAGCAGAGTAGCAAAGTAGGACAGAGTGAAAATGTAGATTGTACAGAGACAACGGTATTAGTCGCGAGTAAACTTAAAGAGATAGGCAAGGAGGTTTTGAATTTAATTGAGAATTACTCCTCTTTCACGAAATTGATTCGAATTCAAATTTACGTAATGCGTTCAGTGCGCTTCATGCTTAATAAGATCTCTTTCTCTAATAGAATATCTGTTATTCTTCTGAATTTTCCATTGCCGTCTTATATAAATATTAATGAAGTTGAAATTCGTTAAGCTTAAATTATTTGGAGTTAATTAACTCAAGTTGTTTCTTTTGAAAAATAATTAATAATCTTGCAAAAAGAGACTGAGCTCTCAAAAGGTCATGCCTTAAAGAATCTTAATCCAATACTTGTAGATGAATTGATTAGGGTAGACGGACGCTTAAAACATTCGATTTTAAGCGAAGATGAGAAATTTCCGATTATTCTTTCATCAAAATCTCGTCTCTCGACACTGTTGATTAGGCATCATCATCAGATAAGCTTGCACGGTGGAACACAGTTGACTTTAACTTGAATTAGAGGTAAACTTGCTGTCAAAGCAGCAATTCAGAATTGCATCCCCTGTAAACGCTTCCAAGCGTCAAAATCCTATCAGCTAATGGGTGATTTACCACGTAAAAGAGTAGAGCCAGCTCCTCCTTTCTTGAATTCGAGTGTTCAGTACGCAGGTCTTTACTCGCTTCGCACTTCTAGGCACACAAGATATAAATCATATAAGGGTATTTTATCGTTTTCGTCTGTTTAAGCACAAAGGCTGTGCATTTAGAGGCCGTATCTGGATATGATACAGAGTCTTTTCCAGCCGCTTTCAGGCGATTTGTAGCCACAAGAGGTCCTTGTGCTACCTTGTTGAGTGATCAAGGGACTAATTTTGTAGGAGCTGACGCCGAGTTGAGGAGAATGTATTCCACAGGATTCTCATTTAGTAAATACATAAGTGAGTCATTAGGGTGTGTCGATGCAGCAGCTTGGTCGCAGTTAATCTGTAATTCTCTGTATTTCTCATTTTCCGTAATTGTCTTATTTGAATATATACTATATAGAGAATATTCCCAGAAAATTTTAAGTCGGTTTTAAGTCGGTTGTAATAAAACTTCAGTAGATAGAGCCATATGAATCACCTCCTGTTTAGTTTATTGCTTCGTAAATGTTTCGAAATATCTGCCTAGATATTGTTAATCTCAATTTCTCCGTATACCTCATTATTCTTAAATGTTGTATTTGAAAGTATAGTCATTAAATAATATTCTCGGAAAGATACAAGTCGATCGTACTAAGACTCTAGGAAATAGAGCAAAAGGAACTCCGTCTATCTAGCTCGACTGCTTCAGCGCGTCGCAGGTACATCGGAGCAACTGCCTAGCTATTGTTTATCTCCCTTTCCCTACCTTTCTATTATTCGTCAGATTCGCCTTTTGTGATCCATAAGAATTTGGATGGAATGTACAAGTATATATAAGTAGGGAGAATTCGTAGGTAAATTTAGTTTGGCTTCGTTTATCGAGTCACACAGTTGTACGTTTGTGCGGTGAAAATATCTAAATTTTATTTGCGAAATGGAGCCTCACAAAGTTACGAGAGATGAACGAATCTCCAAAAATACCAGGAAGGATAGACCTAGAAAGAGGAAACAAAGTTTCAATCCAAAAACGGCAGAAATAGACGACGAATCTTTCTCCAGTACGTCGGCGAAAAAACTCAGACATAAAGATTTGGAATGTGTGCCAGAAGACTCCACTTTGCAGTTTGGAATCTTGGATTTTTACTTAGTTTTTTCTACTCTTGCTAGTTTAGTCAAGTGCTCGAATATTATAAATGACAATGGTGTGGAAAAAGTGTGTGACAGTAAAGTACAGTTTCAACAGTGTGCAAAGGAAGGACTTGGCTTTAAAATTAGAGTGGAGTGTGAAAGATGTGATCCTCGATATATTTTATCGTGTCGCAAAATTGGAAAATTATATGAAGTGAATATCGTAGATTTATTTTTGTGATGCGGTTATTAGGCTTGGGTCTAGCAGGATGTAGGAAATTCTGTGGCTTAATGTATATAAGTAGTGCTTTTCTAAACCAGTCCACGTACGACTTTTACATAAAAAAAATACACGAATGCGTGACGACTGCTGCCGAAACTCTCTTCTCTTTAGCTGCAAAAGAAGAGAGACATTTGACGTGTGAAGAAAAATGTATTGATGATACGTCAGAAGTCACTGTATCAGGCGATGGCAATTGGAAAAAACGTGGATTTTCATCGTTATATGGCGTAGCTACATTGATAGGATATTATTCTGGACAAGTTTTAGATACGGCAGAGTTTGAAGAATGGTATACAGAACATTTAGAGAAGAACGAATGCAGTGCTAATCACCAAGGACCAGCTGGAAATATGGAAGTTGGATCAATCGTGGCAATGTTTCAACGTTCGGTACAAAAACATGGCCTGAAGTATATAAATTATATCGGTGACGGAGACTCTAAAACATATTCCGGAGTTATTAGTTCTAAACCCTACGGCGAAGATTGTCAAATAAATAAAAAAGAATGCGTTGGACACGTTCAAAAAAGGATGGGCACTCGTTTACGCGATTTTGTAAAAAAAACTGTTGAACATAAGTAAATCAAAGGAAAAACAATCAAAAAGAAAACTCTCTCTGGCAAAGACAAGCTTACAGGCAAACTTATTGATAAATTAACAGTTTATTACGGACTGGCCATTCGAAGAAATTGCGATTCAGTGCAAAAAATGAAAGATGCTATATGGGCAACTTATAATCACTATAGCTCAACGGATGAAAAACCTCAGCATGAAAAATGCCCGAGCGGCGCTGACTCGTGGTGCGCTTGGCAGCGTGCTTCAGCTGAAAATGATTTGGAGTCATACGAACATGATTTTACTGCTTTGCCGAGTGATGTTCAATCAACTATCAAACCAATTTATGAAGAACTCAGCAAGGATGCACTTTTGGAACGGTGTGTTGGTGGATTCACGCAGAACAACAACGAGAGCCTGAACCAGCTTATATGGAAAATCACGCCAAAAATACTTCCTGCTGGCTCGAAAGTTGTTGAAATTGCTGCCTCAGTTGCTCTCTGTACTTTCAATGAAGGAATCTCAGCTTTGTTGTACTTTTTGCGCAGCATGGATGTGAAACTTGGACGAACTATTCATGAATATGCCAGGAAAGAGGATGAGCAGCGCGTACTCCTAGCCAACAAGAGAGCTGAGTCTCTTGACATTGCAGCTGCAGCAAGATCTTTGCTTTATGGGGCTGGAATCAACGACTCTATGTAAGTTGAAAAAAAAAAAATTTTTCCCGTGTTTTATTTGTATTTGAAACTTTAAACGCGTTTTTCTCAAAACTACTTTTTCAAAGTCCGTGGACACGATTTCTCGAAAACTAATGTACTGATCGTTCTGAAATTTTGCACACTTCTTTAAAATTGCATTGAGTAGTGATTGGACGAAGGATTTTCGTTTCTTTCAATCACAATTTATTTTACAACCTATTTTGTGCTCAAAATCTTACCGAAAATCGAACTTTTTGCAAAAATCTCTCCCAAAAATTCAAAATTTAATTTTTTTCTTATCCCTTTGTTCAATCGTGAGCTATTACCATGTATTAACTGAAAAATATTTATTTTTTATTTCAGATGAAACCGACATGAGTTATCATGTCCACCCCATGACACTTTTTTTTTGGAGCTCGAAAAATGCGCTGTCTACGGCTCAGGTTTCAATTTTTTTTCATCAAAATTTTTAAAAATGTTGCTGAAGATATATATTTCCATGCAGTAAAAAGTTGAATCAAGAAAGTTTTTTATTTTACCTAAAAACAATTCGTGAAAATTAGCTTTTTTTGCCTCTGAAACCCATGTAACCACTTAAGCGGCACCTGAAGCGAGTAGTAGGTGATTCGATTCTCACATACGAGGAATTTGACACTCTTCTACGGCAGATAGAAGCCTGTCTAAACTCTAGACCTCTTACTCCCCTATCTGATGATGCTTCTGAACTATTCGCGTTGACTCCAGTACATTTCTTAATTGGACGGTCTTCATTTTTAATGAAAGAACCTCGAATTACGTAGGAAAAAGTGTCAACATTGCAGCGATAGCGCCGCATGACTCATATCACACAAAGATTTTGGCATCATTGGTCACACGACTACCTCCAACTTATGCAGAAGCCAAAGAAATGGTTGAATAATCAGCCGCCAATCAACGGCGGAGATCTGGTTTTGATCCGACACGAGTCAACCCCACCTACCCGATGGTCACTGGGACAGCCGTAAACCCTAAACCCAACATCTCGCTATATTCGCCTATTTTTTCCGTTCTTTCGAATGTGAGCGTCGCCGACTCCGTCGGATCCATAGGAAAAGAGCTAAAACGAAAAATTTTGGAATATTCAATCGAGACCTATCTAGATCGAAAGATCTCGCGAGGAGTTAGCCCGAGATACAAGTTGCCAGCCCGATCGGAGACATCGACCAAATAGAACTTTCTAGGCCCTTTCCGACCCGACCCGCTTCCAAAATGGCCACTTTTTGTACCTAAGGTACATAGCTAAATTCGGTCACTGTAGCTTCGGTTCAAATTAGCCTTTCTAGGCCCTTTCCGACCCGACACAATTCCAAAATGGCCACTTTTTGTACCTAAGGTACATGGCTAAATTTGGTCACTGTAGCTTCGGTTCAAATTATCCTTTCTAGGCCCTTTCCGACCCGACCCGATCCCAAAATGGCCACTTTTTGTACCAAAGGTACATGGCTAAATTTGGTCACTGTAGGTTCGGTTCAAATTATCCGTTTTCGACGATCCGAAGTGCTTTTCCAAGGTATTTTTCGATACACTTTTAGAATCCGAAAGCAGAAATTAGGTCAGTCAAACCGTTGCGCAGTTATAGGAATAATTTGATTTTTTAAATTCTTCTCAAGCCTAAGAAGTGCACTTAAATTCTTTCAATATCTCCGTACTCACTATATCCGCCTATTTTTTCCGTTCTTTCGAATGCGAGCGTCGTCGACTCCGCAGGATCAATAGGAAAAGAGTTAAAACGAAAAATTTCGGAATATTCAATCGAGACCTATCTAGATCGCAAGATCTCATCGAGTTACCCCGAGATACAAGTTGTCAGCTGGATCGGAGATATCGACCAAATTGACATTTATAGGCCTTTTCCGACCCGACCCGATCCCAAAATGGCCACTTTTTGTACCTAAGGTACATGGCTAAATTTGGTCACTGTAGCTTCGGTTCAAATTATCCTTTCTGGGCCCATTCCGACCCGAACCGATCCCAAAATGGCGACTTTTTGTACCTAGGGTACATGGCTAAATATGGTCACTGTAGCTTCGGTTCAAATTATCCGTTTTCGACGATCCAAAGTGCTTTTCCAAGGTATTTTTGGATGCTCTTTCAGAATCCAAAAGCAGAATTTAGCTCAGTCAAAATTATAGCAAGTATTTGATTTTTAAAATTCTTCTCAAGCCTAAGAAGTGCACTTAAATTCTTTCAATTTCACCGCACTCACTATATCCACCTATTTTTTCCGTTCTTTCGAATGCGAGCGTTGTCGACTCCGTAGGATCAACAGGAAAAGAGCTAAAACGAAAAATTTCGGAATATTCAATCGAGACCTATCTAGATCGAAAGATCTCATCGAGTTACCCCGAGATACAATTTGTCAGCCGGATCGGAGACATCGACCAAATAGAACTTTCTAGGCCCTTTCCGACCCGACCCGATCCCAAAATGGCCACTTTTTGTACCTAAGGTACATGGCTAAATTTGGTCACTGTAGTTTCGGTTCAAATTATCCGTTTTCGACGATCTAAAGTGCTTTTCCGAGGTATTTATCGATGCTCTTTCAGAATCCGAAAGCAGAAGTTAGGTCAGTCAAACCGTTGCAAAGTTATAGGAATAAATTGATTTATAAATTCTTCTCAAGCCTAAGAAGTGCACTTAAATTCTTTCAATATCTCCGTACTCACTATATCCGCCTATTTTTTCCGTTCTTTCGAATGCGAGCGTCGCCGACTCCGCAGGATCAATAGGAAAAGAGTTAAAACGAAAAATTTTGGAATATTCAATCGAGACCTATCTAGATCGAAAGATCTCATCGAGTTACCCCGAGATACAAGTTGTCAGCTGGATCAGAGATATGGCCCAAATTGACATTTATAGGCTCTTTCCGACCCGACGCGATCCCAAAATGGCCACTTTTTGTACCAAAGGTACATGGCTAAATTTGGTCACTGTAGTTTCGGTTCAAATTATCCTTTCTGGGCCCATTCCGACTCGAACCGATCCCAAAATGGCGACTTTTTGTACCTAAGGTACATGGCTAAATATGGTCACTGTAGCTTCGGTTCCAATTATCCGTTTTCGACGATCCAAAGTGCTTTTCCTAGGTATTTTTGGATGCTCTTTCAGAATCCAAAAGCAGAATTTAGCTCAGTCATAATTATAGCAAGTTTTTGAATTTTAAAATTTGTCTGAAGCCTAAGAAGTGCACGTAAATTCTTTCAATATCACCGTACTCACTATAACCACCTATTTTTTCCGTACTTTCGAATGTAAGCGTCGCCGACTCCGTAGGATCAATAGGAAAAGCGCTGAAACGTAAAATTTCGGAATATTCAATCGAGACATATCCAAATCGAAAGATCTCGCCGAGTTTTCCCGAGATACAAATTGTCAGCCCGATTAGAGATATCGACCAAATTGACATTTATAGGCCCTTTCCGACCCGACCCGATCCCAAAATGGCCACTTTTTGTACCTAAGGTACATGGCTAAATTTGGTCACTGTAACTTCGGTTTTAATTATCCTTTCTGAGCCCATTCCGACCCAAACCGATCCCAAAATGGCGACTTTTTGTACCTATGGTACATGGCTAAATTTGGTCAGTGTAGCTTCGGTTCAAATTAGCCTTTCTAGGCCCTTTCCGACCCGACCTAATCCCAAAATGGCCTCTTTTTGTACGTAAGGTACATGGCAAAATTTGGTCACTGTAGTTTCGGTTCAAATTATCCGTTTTCGACGATCCAAAGTGCTTTTCGAAGGTATTTTGGGATGCTCTTTCAGAATCCGAAAGCAGAAATTAGGTCAGTCAAACCGTGGCAAAGTTATAGGAATAATTTGATTTTTAAAATTCTTCTCAAGCCTAAGAAGTGCACTTAAATTCTTTCAATATCTCCGTACTCACTATATCCGCAAAATTTTTTCGTTCTTTCGAATGCGAGCGTCGCCTACTCCGTAGGATCAATAGGAAAAAACCTAAACCGAAAAATTTCGGAATATTAAATCGAGACCTATCTAGATCGAAAGATCTCGTCGAGTTGCCCCGAGATACAAGTTGTCAGCTGGATCGGAGATATCGACCAAATTGACATTTATAGGCCTTTTCCGACCCGACCCGATCCCAAAATGGCCACTTTTTGTACCTAAGGTACATGGCTAAATTTGGTCACTGTAGCTTCGGTTCAAATTATCCGTTTTCGAACGATCCAAAGTGCTTTTCCAAGGTACTTTTCGATACTCTTTTAGAATCCGAAAGCAGAAATTAGGTCAGTCAAACCGTTGCAAAGTTATAGGAATAATTTGATTTATAAATTCTTCTCAAGCCTAAGAAGTGCACTTAAATTCTTTCAATATCTCCCTACTCACTATATCCGCCTATTTTTTCCGTTCTTTCGAATGCGAGCGTCGCCTACTCCGTAGGATCAATAGGAAAAAAGCTAAAACGAAAAATTTCGGAATATTAAATCGAGACCTATCTAGATCGAAAGATCTCGTCGAGTTGGCCCGAGATACAAGTTGTCAGCTGGATCGGAGATATCGACCAAATTGACATTTATAGGCCCTTTCCGACCCGACTTGATCCCAAAATGGCCACTTTTTGTACCTAAGGTACATGGCTAAATTTGGTCACTGTAGCTTCGGTTCAAATTATCCTTTCTGGGCCCATTCCGACCCGACCCGATCCCAAAATGGCGACTTTTTGTACCTAAGGTACATGGCTAAATATGGTCACTGTAGCTTCGGTACAAATTATCCGTTTTGGACGATCCAAAGTGCTTTTCCAAGGTATTTTTGGATGCTCTTTCAGAATCCAAAAGCAGAATTTAGCTCAGTCAAAATTATAGCAAGTATTTGATTTTTAAAATTTGTCACAAGCCTAAGAAGTGCACTTAAATTCTTTCAATATCACCGTACTCACTATCCACCTATTTTTTCCGTTCTTTCGAATCTGAGCGTCGCCGACTCCGTGGGATCAACAGGCAAAGAGCTAAAACGAAAAATTTCGGAATATTCAATCGAGACCTATCTGGATCGAAAGATCTCGTCGAGTTACCACGAGATACAAGTTGTCAGCCCGCTCGGAGACATCGACCAAATATAACTTTCTAGGCCCTTTCCGACCCGACCAAATCCCAAAATGGCAAATTTTGTACCTAAGGTACCTGACAAAATTTGGTCACTGTAGTTTCGGTTCAAATTATCCTTTCTGGGCCCATTCTGACCCGAACCGATCCGAAAATGGCGACTTTTTGTACCTAAGGTACATGGCTAAATATGGTCACTGTAGCTTAGGTTCAAATTATCCGTTTTCGACAATCCAAAGTGCTTTTCCAAGGTATTTTTGGATGCTCTTTCAGAATCCAAAAGCAGAATATAGCTCAGTCAAAATTATAGCAAGTTTTTGAATTTTAAAATTTGTCTGAAGCCTAAGAAGTGCACTTAAATTCTTTCAATATCACCGTACTCACTATATTCACCTATTTTTTCCGTACTTTCGAATGCGAGCGTCGCCGACTCCGTAGGATCAACAGGAAAAGAGCTAAAATGAAAAATTTCGGAATATTCAATCGAGACCTATCTGGATCGAAAGATCTCGCCGAGTTACCACGAGATACAAGCTGTCAGCCCGCTCGGAGACATCGACCAAATATAACTTTCTAGGCCCTTTCTGACCCGACCAAATCCCAAAATGGCCACTTTTTGTACCTCAGGTACATGGCAAAATTTGGTCACTGTAGCTTCGGTTTTAATTATCCTTTCTGGGCCCATTCCGACCCAAACCGATACCAAAATGGCGACTTTTTGTACCTATGGTACATGGCTAAATTTGGTCACTGTAGCTTCGGTTCAAATTAGCCTTTCTAGGCCCTTTCCGACCCGACCTAATCCCAAAATGGCCTCTTTTTGTACGTAAGGTACATGGCAAAATTTGGTCACTGTAGTTTCGGTTCAAATTATCCGTTTTCGAGGATCCAAAGTGCTTTTCCAAGGTATTTTTGGATGCTCTTTCAGAATCCGAAAGCAGAAATTAGGTCAGTCAAACCGTGGCAAAGTTATAGGAATAATTTGATTTTTAAAATTCTTCTCAAGCCTAAGAAGTGCACTTAAATTCTTTCAATATCTCCGTACTCACTATATCCGCCTATTTTTTTCGTTCTTTCGAATGCGAGCGTCGCCTACTCCGTAGGATCAATAGGAAAAAAGCTAAAACGAAAAATTTCGGAATATTAAATCGAGACCTATCTAGATCGAAAGATCTCGTCGAGTTGGCCCGAGATACAAGTTGTCAGCTGGATCGGAGATATCGACCAAATTGACATTTATAGGCCCTTTCCGACCCGACTCGATCCCAAAATGGCCACTTTTTGCACCTAAGGTACATGGCTTAATTTGGTCACTGTAGCTTCGGTTCAAATTATCCTTTCTGGGCCCATTCCGAACCGACCCGATCCCAAAATGGCGACTTTTTGTACCTAAGGTACATGGCTAAGTATGGTCACTGTAGCTTCGGTACAAATTATCCGTTTTCGACGATCCAAAGTGCTTTTCCAAGGTATTTTTGGATGCTCTTTCAGAATCCAAAAGCAGAATTTAGCTCAGTCATAATTATAGCAAGTATTTGATTTTTAAAATTTGTCTGAAGCCTAAGAAGTGCATTTAAATTCTTACAATATCACCGTACTCACTATATCCGCCTATTTTTTCCGTTCTTTCGAATGCGAGCGTCGCCTACTCCGTAGGAAAAATAGGAAAAAAGCTAAAACAAAAAATTTCGGAATATTAAATCGAGACCTATCTAGATCGAAAGATCTCGTCGAGTTGGCCCGAGATACAAGTTGTCAGCTGGATCGGAGATATCGACCAAATTGACATTTATAGGCCCTTTCCGACCCGACCCGATCCCAAAATGGCCACTTTTTGTACCTAAGGTACATGGCTAAATTTGGTCACTGTAGCTTCGGTTCAAATTATCCTTTCTGGGCCCATTCCGAACCGACCCGATCCCAAAATGGCGACTTTTTGTACCTAAGGTACATGGCTAAATATGGTCACTGTAGCTTCGGTACAAATTATCCGTTTTCGACGATCCAAAGTGCTTTTCCAAGGTATTTTTGGATGCTCTTTCAGAATCCAAAAGCAGAATTTAGCTCAGTCATAATTATAGCAAGTATTTGATTTTTAAAATTTGTCTGAAGCCTAAGAAGTGCATTTAAATTCTTACAATATCACCGTACTCACTATATCCACCTATTTTTTCCGCTCTTTCGAATGCGTGCGTCGCCGACACCGTAGGATCAACAGGAAAAGAGCTAAAACGAAAAATTTCGGAATATTCAATCGAGACATATCTGGATCGAAAGATCTCGCCGAGTTACCACGAGATACAAGTTGTCAGCCCGATCAGAGATATCGATCAAATTGACATTTATAGGCCCTTTCAGGCCAGACCCGATCCCAAAATGGCCACTTTTTGTACCTAAGGTACATGGCTAAATTTGGTCACTGTAGCTTCGGTTTTAATTATCCTTTCTGGGCCCATTCCGACCCAAACCGATCCCAAAATGGCGACTTTTTGTACCTATGGTACATGGCTAAATTTGGTCACTGTAGCTTCGGTTCAAATTAGCCTTTCTAGGCCCTTTCCGACCCGACCTAATCCCAAAATGGCCACTTTTTGTACCAAAGGTACATGGCTAAATTTGGTCACTGTAGGTTCGGTTCAAATTATCCGTTTTCGAACGATCCAAAGTGCTTTTCCAAGGTATTTTTCGATACTCTTTTAGAATCCGAAAGCAGAAATTAGGTCAGTCAAACCGTTGCAAAGTTATAGGAATAATTTGATTTATAAATTCTTCTCAAGCCTAAGAAGTGCACTTAAATTCTTTCAATATCTCCGTACTCACTATATCCGCCTATTTTTTCCGTTCTTTCGAATGCGAGCGTCGCCTACTCCGTAGGATCAATAGGAAAAAAGCTAAAACAAAAAATTTCGGAATATTAAATCGAGACCTATCTAGATCGAAAGATCTCGTCGAGTTGGCCCGAGATACAAGTTGTCAGCTGGATCGGAGATATCGACCAAATTGACATTTATAGGCCCTTTCCGACCCGACCCGATCCCAAAATGGCCACTTTTTGTACCTAAGGTACATGGCTAAATTTGGTCACTGTAGCTTCGGTTCAAATTATCCTTTCTGGGCCCATTCCGACCCGAACCGATCCCAAAATGGCGACTTTTTGTACCTAGGGTACATGGCTAAATATGGTCACTGTAGCTTCGGTTCAAATTATCCGTTTTCGACGATCCAAAGTGCTTTTCCAAGGTATTTTTGGATGCTCTTTCAGAATCCAAAAGCAGAATTTAGCTCAGTCAAAATTATAGCAAGTATTTGATTTTTAAAATTCTTCTCAAGCCTAAGAAGTGCACTTAAATTCTTTCAATTTCACCGTACTCACTATATCCACCTATTTTTTCCGTTCTTTCGAATGCGAGCGTTGTCGACTCCGTAGGATCAACAGGAAAAGAGCTAAAACGAAAAATTTCGGAATATTCAATCGAGACCTATCTAGATCGAAAGATCTCATCGAGTTACCCCGAGATACAATTTGTCAGCCGGATCGGAGACATCGACCAAATAGAACTTTCTAGGCCCTTTCCGACCCGACCCGATCCCAAAATGGCCACTTTTTGTACCTAAGGTACATGGCTAAATTTGGTCACTGTAGTTTCGGTTCAAATTATCCGTTTTCGACGATCTAAAGTGCTTTTCCGAGGTATTTATCGATGCTCCTTCAGAATCCGAAAGCAGAAGTTAGGTCAGTCAAACCGTTGCAAAGTTATAGGAATAATGTGATTTATAAATTCTTCTCAAGCCTAAGAAGTGCACTTAAATTCTTTCAATATCTCCGTACTCACTATATCCGCCTATTTTTTCCGTTCTTTCGAATGCGAGCGTCGCCGACTCCGCAGGATCAATAGGAAAAGAGTTAAAACGAAAAATTTTGGAATATTCAATCGAGACCTATCTAGATCGAAAGATCTCATCGAGTTACCCCGAGATACAAGTTGTCAGCTGGATCAGAGATATGGCCCAAATTGACATTTATAGGCTCTTTCCGACCCGACGCGATCCCAAAATGGCCACTTTTTGTACCAAAGGTACATGGCTAAATTTGGTCACTGTAGTTTCGGTTCAAATTATCCTTTCTGGGCCCATTCCGACCCGAACCGATCCCAAAATGGCGACTTTTTGTACCTAAGGTACATGGCTAAATATGGTCACTGTAGCTTCGGTTCAAATTATCCGTTTTCGACGATCCAAAGTGCTTTTCCTAGGTATTTTTGGATGCTCTTTCAGAATCCAAAAGCAGAATTTAGCTCAGTCATAATTATAGCAAGTTTTTGAATTTTAAAATTTGTCTGAAGCCTAAGAAGTGCACGTAAATTCTTTCAATATCACCGTACTCACTATAACCACCTATTTTTTCCGTACTTTCGAATGTAAGCGTCGCCGACTCCGTAGGATCAATAGGAAAAGCGCTAAAACGTAAAATTTCGGAATATTCAATCGAGACATATCCAAATCGAAAGATCTCGCCGAGTTTTCCCGAGATACAAATTGTCAGCCCGATTAGAGATATCGACCAAATTGACATTTATAGGCCCTTTCCGACCCGACCCGATCCCAAAATGGCCACTTTTTGTACCTAAGGTACATGGCTAAATTTGGTCACTGTAACTTCGGTTTTAATTATCCTTTCTGAGCCCATTCCGACCCAAACCGATCCCAAAATGGCGACTTTTTGTACCTATGGTACATGGCTAAATTTGGTCAGTGTAGCTTCGGTTCAAATTAGCCTTTCTAGGCCCTTTCCGACCCGACCTAATCCCAAAATGGCCTCTTTTTGTACGTAAGGTACATGGCAAAATTTGGTCACTGTAGTTTCGGTTCAAATTATCCGTTTTCGACGATCCAAAGTGCTTTTCCAAGGTATTTTGGGATGCTCTTTCAGAATCCGAAAGCAGAAATTAGGTCAGTCAAACCGTGGCAAAGTTATAGGAATAATTTGATTTTTAAAATTCTTCTCAAGCCTAAGAAGTGCACTTAAATTCTTTCAATATCTCCGTACTCACTATATCCGCAAAATTTTTTCGTTCTTTCGAATGCGAGCGTCGCCTACTCCGTAGGATCAATAGGAAAAAACCTAAACCGAAAAATTTCGGAATATTAAATCGAGACCTATCTAGATCGAAAGATCTCGTCGAGTTGCCCCGAGATACAAGTTGTCAGCTGGATCGGAGATATCGACCAAATTGACATTTATAGGCCTTTTCCGACCCGACCCGATCCCAAAATGGCCACTTTTTGTACCTAAGGTACATGGCTAAATTTGGTCACTGTAGCTTCGGTTCAAATTATCCGTTTTCGAACGATCCAAAGTGCTTTTCCAAGGTACTTTTCGATACTCTTTTAGAATCCGAAAGCAGAAATTAGGTCAGTCAAACCGTTGCAAAGTTATAGGAATAATTTGATTTATAAATTCTTCTCAAGCCTAAGAAGTGCACTTAAATTCTTTCAATATCACCGTACTCACTATCCACCTATTTTTTCCGTTCTTTCGAATCTGAGCGTCGCCGACTCCGTGGGATCAACAGGCAAAGAGCTAAAACGAAAAATTTCGGAATATTCAATCGAGACCTATCTGGATCGAAAGATCTCGTCGAGTTACCACGAGATACAAGTTGTCAGCCCGCTCGGAGACATCGACCAAATATAACTTTCTAGGCCCTTTCCGACCCGACCAAATCCCAAAATGGCCAATTTTGTACCTAAGGTACCTGACAAAATTTGGTCACTGTAGTTTCGGTTCAAATTATCCTTTCTGGGCCCATTCTGACCCGAACCGATCCGAAAATGGCGACTTTTTGTACCTAAGGTACATGGCTAAATATGGTCACTGTAGCTTAGGTTCAAATTATCCGTTTTCGACAATCCAAAGTGCTTTTCCAAGGTATTTTTGGATGCTCTTTCAGAATCCAAAAGCAGAATATAGCTCAGTCAAAATTATAGCAAGTTTTTGAATTTTAAAATTTGTCTGAAGCCTAAGAAGTGCACTTAAATTCTTTCAATATCACCGTACTCACTATATTCACCTATTTTTTCCGTACTTTCGAATGCGAGCGTCGCCGACTCCGTAGGATCAACAGGAAAAGAGCTAAAATGAAAAATTTCGGAATATTCAATCGAGACCTATCTGGATCGAAAGATCTCGCCGAGTTACCACGAGATACAAGCTGTCAGCCCGCTCGGAGACATCGACCAAATATAACTTTCTAGGCCCTTTCCGACCCGACCAAATCCCAAAATGGCCACTTTTTGTACCTCAGGTACATGGCAAAATTTGGTCACTGTAGCTTCGGTTTTAATTATCCTTTCTGGGCCCATTCCGACCCAAACCGATACCAAAATGGCGACTTTTTGTACCTATGGTACATGGCTAAATTTGGTCACTGTAGCTTCGGTTCAAATTAGCCTTTCTAGGCCCTTTCCGACCCGACCTAATCCCAAAATGGCCTCTTTTTGTACGTAAGGTACATGGCAAAATTTGGTCACTGTAGTTTCGGTTCAAATTATCCGTTTTCGAGGATCCAAAGTGCTTTTCCAAGGTATTTTTGGATGCTCTTTCAGAATCCGAAAGCAGAAATTAGGTCAGTCAAACCGTGGCAAAGTTATAGGAATAATTTGATTTTTAAAATTCTTCTCAAGCCTAAGAAGTGCACTTAAATTCTTTCAATATCTCCGTACTCACTATATCCGCCTATTTTTTTCGTTCTTTCGAATGCGAGCGTCGCCTACTCCGTAGGATCAATAGGAAAAAAGCTAAAACGAAAAATTTCGGAATATTAAATCGAGACCTATCTAGATCGAAAGATCTCGTCGAGTTGGCCCGAGATACAAGTTGTCAGCTGGATCGGAGATATCGACCAAATTGACATTTATAGGCCCTTTCCGACCCGACTCGATCCCAAAATGGCCACTTTTTGTACCTAAGGTACATGGCTTAATTTGGTCACTGTAGCTTCGGTTCAAATTATCCTTTCTGGGCCCATTCCGAACCGACCCGATCCCAAAATGGCGACTTTTTGTACCTAAGGTACATGGCTAAATATGGTCACTGTAGCTTCGGTACAAATTATCCGTTTTCGACGATCCAAAGTGCTTTTCCAAGGTATTTTTGGATGCTCTTTCAGAATCCAAAAGCAGAATTTAGCTCAGTCATAATTATAGCAAGTATTTGATTTTTAAAATTTGTCTGAAGCCTAAGAAGTGCATTTAAATTCTTACAATATCACCGTACTCACTATATCCACCTATTTTTTCCGTTCTTTCGAATGCGTGCGTCGCCGACTCCGTAGGATCAATAGGAAAAGAGCTAAAACGAAAAATTTCGGAATATTCAATCCAGACATATCTGGATCGAAAGATCTCGCCGAGTTACCACGAGATACAAGTTGTCAGCCCGATCAGAGATATCGATCAAATTGACATTTATAGGCCCTTTCCGACCAGACCCGATCCCAAAATGGCCACTTTTTGTACCTAAGGTACATGGCTAAATTTGGTCACTGTAGCTTCGGTTTTAATTATCCTTTCTGGGCCCATTCCGACCCAAACCGATCCCAAAATGGCGACTTTTTGTACCTATGGTACATGGCTAAATTTGGTCACTGTAGCTTCGGTTCAAATTAGCCTTTCTAGGCCCTTTCCGACCCGACCTAATCCCAAAATGGCCACTTTTTGTACCCAAGGTACATGGCTAAATTTGGTCACTGTAGCTTCGGTTCAAATTATCCGTTTTCGAACGATCCAAAGTGCTTTTCCAAGGTACTTTTCGATACTCTTTTAGAATCCGAAAGCAGAAATTAGGTCAGACAAACCGTTGCAAAGTTATAGGAATAATTTGATTTATAAATTCTTCTCAAGCCTAAGAAGTGCACTTAAATTCTTTCAATATCTCCGTACTCACTATATCCGCCTATTTTTTCCGTTCTTTCGAATGCGAGCGTCGCCTACTCCGTAGGAAAAATAGGAAAAAAGCTAAAACAAAAAATTTCGGAATATTAAATCGAGACCTATCTAGATCGAAAGATCTCGTCGAGTTGGCCCGAGATACAAGTTGTCAGCTGGATCGGAGATATCGATCAAATTGACATTTATAGGCCCTTTCCGACCCGACCCGATCCCAAAATGGCCACTTTTTGTACCTAAGGTACATGGCTAAATTTGGTCACTGTAGCTTCGGTTCAAATTATCCTTTCTGGGCCCATTCCGAACCGACCCGATCCCAAAATGGCGACTTTTTGTACCTAAGGTACATGGCTAAATATGGTCACTGTAGCTTCGGTACAAATTATCCGTTTTCGACGATCCAAAGTGCTTTTCCAAGGTATTTTTGGATGCTCTTTCAGAATCCAAAAGCAGAATTTAGCTCAGTCATAATTATAGCAAGTATTTGATTTTTAAAATTTGTCTGAAGCCTAAGAAGTGCATTTAAATTCTTACAATATCACCGTACTCACTATATCCACCTATTTTTTCCGCTCTTTCGAATGCGTGCGTCGCCGACACCGTAGGATCAACAGGAAAAGAGCTAAAACGAAAAATTTCGGAATATTCAATCGAGACATATCTGGATCGAAAGATCTCGCCGAGTTACCACGAGATACAAGTTGTCAGCCCGATCAGAGATATCGATCAAATTGACATTTATAGGCCCTTTCCGACCAGACCCGATCCCAAAATGGCCACTTTTTGTACCTAAGGTACATGGCTAAATTTGGTCACTGTAGCTTCGGTTTTAATTATCCTTTCTGGGCCCATTCCGACCCAAACCGATCCCAAAATGGCGACTTTTTGTACCTATGGTACATGGCTAAATTTGGTCACTGTAGCTTCGGTTCAAATTAGCCTTTCTAGGCCCTTTCCGACCCGACCTAATCCCAAAATGGCCACTTTTTGTACCCAAGGTACATGGCTAAATTTGGTCACTGTAGCTTCGGTTCAAATTATCCGTTTTCGAACGATCCAAAGTGCTTTTCCAAGGTACTTTTCGATACTCTTTTAGAATCCGAAAGCAGAAATTAGGTCAGACAAACCGTTGCAAAGTTATAGGAATAATTTGATTTATAAATTCTTCTCAAGCCTAAGAAGTGCACTTAAATTCTTTCAATATCTCCGTACTCACTATATCCGCCTATTTTTTCCGTTCTTTCGAATGCGAGCGTCGCCTACTCCGTAGGAAAAATAGGAAAAAAGCTAAAACAAAAAATTTCGGAATATTAAATCGAGACCTATCTAGATCGAAAGATCTCGTCGAGTTGGCCCGAGATACAAGTTGTCAGCTGGATCGGAGATATCGATCAAATTGACATTTATAGGCCCTTTCCGACCCGACCCGATCCCAAAATGGCCACTTTTTGTACCTAAGGTACATGGCTAAATTTGGTCACTGTAGCTTCGGTTCAAATTATCCTTTCTGGGCCCATTCCGAACCGACCCGATCCCAAAATGGCGACTTTTTGTACCTAAGGTACATGGCTAAATATGGTCACTGTAGCTTCGGTACAAATTATCCGTTTTCGACGATCCAAAGTGCTTTTCCAAGGTATTTTTGGATGCTCTTTCAGAATCCAAAAGCAGAATTTAGCTCAGTCATAATTATAGCAAGTATTTGATTTTTAAAATTTGTCTGAAGCCTAAGAAGTGCATTTAAATTCTTACAATATCACCGTACTCACTATATCCACCTATTTTTTCCGCTCTTTCGAATGCGTGCGTCGCCGACACCGTAGGATCAACAGGAAAAGAGCTAAAACGAAAAATTTCGGAATATTCAATCGAGACATATCTGGATCGAAAGATCTCGCCGAGTTACCACGAGATACAAGTTGTCAGCCCGATCAGAGATATCGACCAAATTGACATTTATAGGCCCTTTCCGACCCGACCCGATCCCAAAATGGCCACTTTTTGTACCTAAGGTACATGGCTAAATTTGGTCACTGTAGCTTCGGTTTTAATTATCCTTTCTGGGCCCATTCCGACCCGAACCGATCCCAAAATGGCGACTTTTTGTACCTATGGTACATGGCTAAATTTGGTCACTGTAGCTTCGGTTCAAATTAGCCTTTCTAGGCCCTTTCCGACCCGACCTAATCCCAAAATGGCCTCTTTTTGTACGTAAGGTACATGGCAAAATTTGGTCACTGTAGTTTCGGTTCAAATTATTCGTTTTCGACGATCCAAAGTGCTTTTCCAAGGTATTTTTGGATGCGCTTTCAGAATCCGAAAGCAGAAATTAGGTCAGTCAAACCGTGGCAAAGTTATAGGAATAATTTATTTTTAAAATTCTTCTCAAGCCTAAGAAGTGCACTTAAATTCTTTCAATATCACCGTACTCACTATCCACCTATTTTTTCCGTTCTTTCGAATCTGAGCGTCGCCGACTCCGTGGGATCAACAGGAAAAGAGCTAAAACGAAAAATTTCGGAATATTCAATCGAGACCTATCTGGATCGAAAGATCTCGTCGAGTTACCACGAGATACAAGTTGTCAGCCCGCTCGGAGACATCGACCAAATATAACTTTCTAGGCCCTTTCCGACCCGACCAAATCCCAAAATGGCCAATTTTGTACCTAAGGTACCTGACAAAATTTGGTCACTGTAGTTTCGGTTCAAATTATCCTTTCTGGGCCCATTCTGACCCGAACCGATCCGAAAATGGCGACTTTTTGTACCTAAGGTACATGGCTAAATATGGTCACTGTAGCTTAGGTTCAAATTATCCGTTTTCGACAATCCAAAGTGTTTTCCAAGGTATTTTTGGATGCTCTTTCAGAATCCAAAAGCAGAATATAGCTCAGTCAAAATTATAGCAAGTTTTTGAATTTTAAAATTTGTCTGAAGCCTAAGAAGTGCACTTAAATTCTTTCAATATCACCGTACTCACTATATTCACCTATTTTTTCCGTACTTTCGAATGCGAGCGTCGCCGACTCCGTAGGATCAACAGGAAAAGAGCTAAAATTTCGGAATATTCAATCGAGACCTATCTGGATCGAAAGATCTCGCCGAGTTACCACGAGATACAAGCTGTCAGCCCGCTCGGAGACATCGACCAAATATAACTTTCTAGGCCCTTTCCGACCCGACCAAATCCCAAAATGGCCACTTTTTGTACCTCAGGTACATGGCAAAATTTGGTCACTGTAGCTTCGGTTTTAATTATCCTTTCTGGGCCCATTCCGACCCAAACCGATACCAAAATGGCGACTTGTTGTACCTATGGTACATGGCTAAATTTGGTCACTGTAGCTTCGGTTCAAATTAGCCTTTCTAGGCCCTTTCCGACCCGACCTAATCCCAAAATGGCCACTTTTTGTACCTAAGGTACATGGCTAAATTTGGTCACTGTAGCTTCGGTTCAAATTATCCGTTTTCGAACGATCCAAAGTGCTTTTCCAAGGTATTTTTCGATACTCTTTTAGAATCCGAAAGCAGAAATTAGGTCAGTCAAACCGTTGCAAAGTTATAGGAATAATTTGATTTATAAATTCTTCTCAAGCCTAAGAAGTGCACTTAAATTCTTTCAATATCTCCGTACTCACTATATCCGCCTATTTTTTCCGTTCTTTCGAATGCGAGCGTCGCCTACTCCGTAGGATCAATAGGAAAAAAGCTAAAACGAAAAATTTCGGAATATTAAATCGAGACCTATCTAGATCGAAAGATCTCGTCGAGTTGGCCCGAGATACAAGTTGTCAGCTGGATCGGAGATATCGACCAAATTGACATTTATAGGCCCTTTCCGACCCGACCCGATCCCAAAATGGCCACTTTTTGTACCTAAGGTACATGGCTAAATTTGGTCACTGTAGCTTCGGTTCAAATTATCCTTTCTGGGCCCATTCCGAACCGACCCGATCCCAAAATGGCGACTTTTTGTACCTAAGGTACATGGCTAAATATGGTCACTGTAGCTTCGGTACAAATTATCCGTTTTCGACGATCCAAAGTGCTTTTCCAAGGTATTTTTGGATGCTCATTCAGAATCCAAAAGCAGAATTTAGCTCAGTCATAATTATAGCAAGTATTTGATTTTTAAAATTTGTCTGAAGCCTAAGAAGTGCATTTAAATTCTTACAATATCACCGTACTCACTATATCCACCTATTTTTTCCGTTCTTTCGAATGCGTGCGTCGCCGACTCCGTAGGATCAACAGGAAAAGAGCTAAAACGAAAAATTTCGGAATATTCAATCGAGACATATCTGGATCGAAAGATCTCGCCGAGTTACAACGAGATACAAGTTGTCAGCCCGATCAGAGATATCGACCAAATTGACATTTATAGGCCCTTTCCGACCCGACCCGATCCCAAAATGGCCACTTTTTGTACCTAAGGTACATGGCTAAATTTGGTCACTGTAGCTTCGGTTTTAATTATCCTTTCTGGGCTCATTCCGACCCAAACCGATCCCAAAATGGCGACTTTTTGTACCTAAGGTACATGGCTAAATTTGGTCACTGTAGCTTCGGTTCAAATTATCCGATTTCGACGATCCAAAGTGCTTTTCCGAGGTATTTTTGGATTCGCTTTCAGAATCCGAAAGCAGAAATTAGGTCAGTCAAACCGTTGCAAAGTTATAGGAATAATTTGATTTTTAAAATTCTTCTCAAGCCTAAGAAGTGCACTTGAATTCTTTCAATATCACCGTACTCACTATATCCGCCTATTCTTTTCCGTTCCTTCGAATGCAAGCGTCGCCGACTCCGTAGGATCAATAGGAAAAGAGATGAAACGAAAAATTTCGGAATATTCAATCGAGACCTATCTAGATCGAAAGATCTCGCCGAGTTGCCCCGAGATACAAGTCGTCAGCTGGATCGGAGATATGGACCAAATTGACATTTATAGGCCCTTTCCGACCCGACCCGATCCCAAAATGGCCACTTTTTGTACCTAAGGTACACGGCTAAATTTGGTCACTGTAGCTTCGGTTTTAATTATCCTTTCTGGGCCCATTCCGACCCAAACCGATACCAAAATGGCGACTTTTTGTACCTATGGTACATGGCTAAATTTTATCACTGTAGCTTCGGTTCAAATTAGCCTTTCTAGGCCCTTTCCGACCCGACCTAATCCCAAAATGGCCTCTTTTTGTACGTAAGGTACATGGCAAAATTTGGTCACTGTAGTTTCGGTTCAAATTATCCGTTTTCGACGATCCAAAGTGCTTTTCCAATGTATTTTTGGATGCTCTTTCAGAATCCGAAAGCAGAAATTAGGTCAGTCAAACCGTGGCAAAGTTATAGGAATAATTTGATTTTTAAAATTCTTCTCAAGCCTAAGAAGTGCACTTAAATTCTTTCAATATCTCCGTACTCACTATATCCGCCTATTTTTTTCGTTCTTTCGAATGCGAGCGTCGCCTACTCCGTAGGATCAATAGGAAAAAACCTAAAACGAAAAATTTCGGAATATTAAATCGAGACCTATCTAGATCGAAAGATCTCGTCGAGTTGCCCCGAGATACAAGTTGTCAGCTGGATCGGAGATATCGACCAAATTGACATTTATAGGCCTTTTCCGACCCGACCCGATCCCAAAACGGCCACTTTTTGTACCTAAGGTACATATCTAAATTTGGTCACTGTAGCTTCGGTTCAAATTGTCCGTTTTCGAACAATCCAAAGTGCTTTTCCAAGGTATTTTTCGATACTCTTTTAGAGTCCGAAAGCAGAAATTAGGTCAGTCAAACCGTTGCAAAGTTATAGGAATAATTTGATTTATAAATTCTTCTCAAGCCTAAGAAGTGCACTTAAATTCTTTCAATATCTCCGTACTCACTATATCCGCCTATTTTTTCCGTTCTTTCGAATGCGAGCGTCGCCTACTCCGTAGGATCAATAGGAAAAAAGCTAAAACGAAAAATTTCGGAATATTAAATAGAGACCTATCTAGATCGAAAGATCTCGTCGAGTTGGCCCGAGATACAAGTTGTCAGCTGGATCGGAGATATCGACCAAATTGACATTTATAGGCCCTTTCCGACCCGACCCGATCCCAAAATGGCCACTTTTTGTACCTAAGGTACATGGCTAAATTTGGTCACTGTAGCTTCGGTTTTAATTATCCTTTCTGGGCTCATTCCGACCCAAACCGATCCCAAAATGGCGACTTTTTGTACCTAAGGTACATGGCTAAATTTGGTCACTGTAGCTTCGGTTCAATTTATCCGTTTTCGACGATCCAAAGTGCTTTTCCGAGGTATTTATCGATGCTCTTTCAGAATCCGAAAGCAGAAATAAGGTCAGTCAAACCGTTGCAAAGTTATATGAATAATTTGATTTTTAAAATTCTTCTAAAGCCTAAGACGTGCACATAAATTCTTTCAATATCACCGTATTCACTATATCCTCCTATTTTTTCCGTTCTTTCGAATGCTAGCGTCGCCGACTCCGTAGGATCAATAGGAAAAGAGATAAAACGAAAAACTTCGGAATATTAAATCGAGACATATCTAGATCGAAAGATCTCGCCGAGTTACCCCGAGATACAAGTTGTCAACCCGATCGGAGACATCGACCAAATAGAACTTTCTAGGCCCTTTCCGACCCGACCAAATCCCAAAATGGCCACTTTTTGTACCTAAGGTACATGGCTAGATTTGGTCACTGTAGCTTCGGTTCAAATTATCCGATTTCGACGATCCAAAGAGCTTTTCCGAGGTATTTTTGGATTCGCTTTCAGAATCCGAAAGCAGAAATTAGGTCAGTCAAACCGTTGCAAAGTTATAGGAATAATTTGATTTTTAAAATTCTTCTCAAGCCTAAGAAGTGCACTTGAATTCTTTCAATATCACCGTACTCACTATATCCGCCTATTCTTTTCCGTTCCTTCGAATGCAAGCGTCGCCGACTCCGTAGGATCAATAGGAAAAGAGATGAAACGAAAAATTTCGGAATATTCAATCGAGACCTATCTAGATCGAAAGATCTCGCCGAGTTGCCCCGAGATACAAGTCGTCAGCTGGATCGGAGATATGGACCAAATTGACATTTATCGGCCCTTTCCGACCCGACCCGATCCCAAAATGGCCACTTTTTGTACCAAAGTTACATGGCTAAATTTGGTCACTGTAGCTTCGGTTCAATTTATCCGTTTTCGACGATCCAAAGTGTTTTTCCGAGGTATTTATCGATGCTCTTTCAGAATCCGAAAGCAGAAATTAGGTCAGTCAAACCGTTGCAAAGTTATATGAATAATTTGATTTTTAAAATTCTTCTCAAGCCTAAGACGTGCACATAAATTCTTTCAATATCACCGTATTCACCATATCTGCCTATTCTTTTCCGTTCCTTCGAGTGAAAGCGTCGCCGACTCCGTAGGAACAATAGGAAAAGCGCTAAAACGTAAAAATTCGGAATATTCAATCGAGACCTATCTAGATCGGAAGATCTCGCCGAGTTTCCCCGAGATACAAGTTGTCAGCCCGATCAGAGATATCGACCAAATTGACATTTATATGCCCTTTCCGACCCGACCCGATTCCAAAATGGCCACTTTTTGTACCTAAGGTACATGGCTAAATTTGGTCACTGTAGCTTCGGTTCAAATTATCCTTTCTGGGCCCATTCCGACCCAAACCGATCCCAAAATGGCCACTTTTTGTACCTAAGGTACATGGCTAAATTTGGTCACTGTAGCTTCGGTTCAAATTAGCCTTTCTAGGCCCTTTCCGACCCGACCTAATCCCAAAATGGCCTCTTTTTGTACGTAAGGTACATGGCAAAATTTGGTCACTGTAGTTTCGGTTCAAATTATTCGTTTTCGACGATCCAAAGTGCTTTTCCAAGGTATTTTTGGATGCGCTTTCAGAATCCGAAAGCAGAAATTAGGTCAGTCAAACCGTGGCAAAGTTATAGGAATAATTTGATTTTTAAAATTCTTCTCAAGCCTAAGAAGTGCACTTAAATTCTTTCAATATCACCGTACTCACTATCCACCTATTTTTTCCGTTCTTTCGAATCTGAGCGTCGCCGACTCCGTGGGATCAACAGGAAAAGAGCTAAAACGAAAAATTTCGGAATATTCAATCGAGACCTATCTGGATCGAAAGATCTCGTCGAGTTACCACGAGATACAAGTTGTCAGCCCGCTCGGAGACATCGACCAAATATAACTTTCTAGGCCCTTTCCGACCCGACCAAATCCCAAAATGGCCAATTTTGTACCTAAGGTACCTGACAAAATTTGGTCACTGTAGTTTCGGTTCAAATTATCCTTTCTGGGCCCATTGTGACCCGAACCGATCCGAAAATGGCGACTTTTTGTACCTAAGGTACATGGCTAAATATGGTCACTGTAGCTTAGGTTCAAATTATCCGTTTTCGACAATCCAAAGTGTTTTCCAAGGTATTTTTGGATGCTCTTTCAGAATCCAAAAGCAGAATATAGCTCAGTCAAAATTATAGCAAGTTTTTGAATTTTAAAATTTGTCTGAAGCCTAAGAAGTGCACTTAAATTCTTTCAATATCACCGTACTCACTATATTCACCTATTTTTTCCGTACTTTCGAATGCGAGCGTCGCCGACTCCGTAGGATCAACAGGAAAAGAGCTAAAATTTCGGAATATTCAATCGAGACCTATCTGGATCGAAAGATCTCGCCGAGTTACCACGAGATACAAGCTGTCAGCCCGCTCGGAGACATCGACCAAATATAACTTTCTAGGCCCTTTCCGACCCGACCAAATCCCAAAATGACCACTTTTTGTACCTCAGGTACATGGCAAAATTTGGTCACTGTAGCTTCGGTTTTAATTATCCTTTCTGGGCCCATTCCGACCCAAACCGATACCAAAATGGCGACTTGTTGTACCTATGGTACATGGCTAAATTTGGTCACTGTAGCTTCGGTTCAAATTAGCCTTTCTAGGCCCTTTCCGACCCGACCTAATCCCAAAATGGCCACTTTTTGTACCTAAGGTACATGGCTAAATTTGGTCACTGTAGCTTCGGTTCAAATTATCCGTTTTCGAACGATCCAAAGTGCTTTTCGAAGGTATTTTTCGATACTCTTTTAGAATCCGAAAGCAGAAATTAGGTCAGTCAAACCGTTGCAAAGTTATAGGAATAATTTGATTTATAAATTCTTCTCAAGCCTAAGAAGTGCACTTAAATTCTTTCAATATCTCCGTACTCACTATATCCGCCTATTTTTTCCGTTCTTTCGAATGCGAGCGTCGCCTACTCCGTAGGATCAATAGGAAAAAAGCTAAAACGAAAAATTTCGGAATATTAAATCGAGACCTATCTAGATCGAAAGATCTCGTCGAGTTGGCCCGAGATACAAGTTGTCAGCTAGATCGGAGATATCGACCAAATTGACATTTATAGGCCCTTTCCGACCCGACCCGATCCCAAAATGGCCACTTTTTGTACCTAAGGTACATGGCTAAATTTGGTCACTGTAGCTTCGGTTCAAATTATCCTTTCTGGGCCCATTCCGAACCGACCCGATCCCAAAATGGCGACTTTTTGTACCTAAGGTACATGGCTAAATATGGTCACTGTAGCTTCGGTACAAATTATCCGTTTTCGACGATCCAAAGTGCTTTTCCAAGGTATTTTTGGATGCTCATTCAGAATCCAAAAGCAGAATTTAGCTCAGTCATAATTATAGCAAGTAT
Organism: Gastracanthus pulcherrimus; assembly: GCA_949152435.1. Lineage (NCBI taxonomy): Eukaryota > Metazoa > Arthropoda > Insecta > Hymenoptera > Pteromalidae > Gastracanthus > Gastracanthus pulcherrimus. The sequence goes on along the minus strand of OX424573.1, from coordinate 68,360,133 downwards.
TTGATTTTTAAAATTTGTCTGAAGCCTAAGAAGTGCATTTAAATTCTTACAATATCACCGTACTCACTATATCCACCTATTTTTTCCGTTCTTTCGAATGCGTGCGTCGCCGACTCCGTAGGATCAACAGGAAAAGAGCTAAAACGAAAAATTTCGGAATATTCAATCGAGACATATCTGGATCGAAAGATCTCGCCGAGTTACAACGAGATACAAGTTGTCAGCCCGATCAGAGATATCGACCAAATTGACATTTATAGGCCCTTTCCGACCCGACCCGATCCCAAAATGGCCACTTTTTGTACCTAAGGTACATGGCTAAATTTGGTCACTGTAGCTTCGGTTTTAATTATCCTTTCTGGGCTCATTCCGACCCAAACCGATCCCAAAATGGCGACTTTTTGTACCTAAGGTACATGGCTAAATTTGGTCACTGTAGCTTCGGTTCAAATTATCCGATTTCGACGATCCAAAGTGCTTTTCCGAGGTATTTTTGGATTCGCTTTCAGAATCCGAAAGCAGAAATTAGGTCAGTCAAACCGTTGCAAAGTTATAGGAATAATTTGATTTTTAAAATTCTTCTCAAGCCTAAGAAGTGCACTTGAATTCTTTCAATATCACCGTACTCACTATATCCGCCTATTCTTTTCCGTTCCTTCGAATGCAAGCGTCGCCGACTCCGTAGGATCAATAGGAAAAGAGATGAAACGAAAAATTTCGGAATATTCAATCGAGACCTATCTAGATCGAAAGATCTCGCCGAGTTGCCCCGAGATACAAGTCGTCAGCTGGATCGGAGATATGGACCAAATTGACATTTATAGGCCCTTTCCGACCCGACCCGATCCCAAAATGGCCACTTTTTGTACCTAAGGTACATGGCTAAATTTGGTCACTGTAGCTTCGGTTCAAATTATCCGTTTTCGAACGATCCAAAGTGCTTTTCGAAGGTATTTTTCGATACTCTTTTAGAATCCGAAAGCAGAAATTAGGTCAGTCAAACCGTTGCAAAGTTATAGGAATAATTTGATTTATAAATTCTTCTCAAGCCTAAGAAGTGCACTTAAATTCTTTCAATATCTCCGTACTCACTATATCCGCCTATTTTTTCCGTTCTTTCGAATGCGAGCGTCGCCTACTCCGTAGGATCAATAGGAAAAAAGCTAAAACGAAAAATTTCGGAATATTAAATCGAGACCTATCTAGATCGAAAGATCTCGTCGAGTTGGCCCGAGATACAAGTTGTCAGCTGGATCGGAGATATCGACCAAATTGACATTTATAGGCCCTTTCCGACCCGACCCGATCCCAAAATGGCCACTTTTTGTACCTAAGGTACATGGCTAAATTTGGTCACTGTAGCTTCGGTTCAAATTATCCTTTCTGGGCCCATTCCGAACCGACCCGATCCCAAAATGGCGACTTTTTGTACCTAAGGTACATGGCTAAATATGGTCACTGTAGCTTCGGTACAAATTATCCGTTTTCGACGATCCAAAGTGCTTTTCCAAGGTATTTTTGGATGCTCATTCAGAATCCAAAAGCAGAATTTAGCTCAGTCATAATTATAGCAAGTATTTGATTTTTAAAATTTGTCTGAAGCCTAAGAAGTGCATTTAAATTCTTACAATATCACCGTACTCACTATATCCACCTATTTTTTCCGTTCTTTCGAATGCGTGCGTCGCCGACTCCGTAGGATCAACAGGAAAAGAGCTAAAACGAAAAATTTCGGAATATTCAATCGAGACATATCTGGATCGAAAGATCTCGCCGAGTTACAACGAGATACAAGTTGTCAGCCCGATCAGAGATATCGACCAAATTGACATTTATAGGCCCTTTCCGACCCGACCCGATCCCAAAATGGCCACTTTTTGTACCTAAGGTACATGGCTAAATTTGGTCACTGTAGCTTCGGTTTTAATTATCCTTTCTGGGCTCATTCCGACCCAAACCGATCCCAAAATGGCGACTTTTTGTACCTAAGGTACATGGCTAAATTTGGTCACTGTAGCTTCGGTTCAAATTATCCGATTTCGACGATCCAAAGTGCTTTTCCGAGGTATTTTTGGATTCGCTTTCAGAATCCGAAAGCAGAAATTAGGTCAGTCAAACCGTTGCAAAGTTATAGGAATAATTTGATTTTTAAAATTCTTCTCAAGCCTAAGAAGTGCACTTGAATTCTTTCAATATCACCGTACTCACTATATCCGCCTATTCTTTTCCGTTCCTTCGAATGCAAGCGTCGCCGACTCCGTAGGATCAATAGGAAAAGAGATGAAACGAAAAATTTCGGAATATTCAATCGAGACCTATCTAGATCGAAAGATCTCGCCGAGTTGCCCCGAGATACAAGTCGTCAGCTGGATCGGAGATATGGACCAAATTGACATTTATAGGCCCTTTCCGACCCGACCCGATCCCAAAATGGCCACTTTTTGTACCTAAGGTACACGGCTAAATTTGGTCACTGTAGCTTCGGTTTTAATTATCCTTTCTGGGCCCATTCCGACCCAAACCGATACCAAAATGGCGACTTTTTGTACCTATGGTACATGGCTAAATTTGGTCACTGTAGCTTCGGTTCAAATTAGCCTTTCTAGGCCCTTTCCGACCCGACCTAATCCCAAAATGGCCTCTTTTTGTGCGTAAGGTACATGGCAAAATTTGGTCACTGTAGTTTCGGTTCAAATTATCCGTTTTCGACGATCCAAAGTGCTTTTCCAATGTATTTTTGGATGCTCTTTCAGAATCCGAAAGCAGAAATTAGGTCAGTCAAACCGTGGCAAAGTTATAGGAATAATTTGATTTTTAAAATTCTTCTCAAGCCTAAGAAGTGCACTTAAATTCTTTCAATATCTCCGTACTCACTATATCCGCCTATTTTTTTCGTTCTTTCGAATGCGAGCGTCGCCTACTCCGTAGGATCAATAGGAAAAAACCTAAAACGAAAAATTTCGGAATATTAAATCGAGACCTATCTAGATCGAAAGATCTCGTCGAGTTGCCCCGAGATACAAGTTGTCAGCTGGATCGGAGATATCGACCAAATTGACATTTATAGGCCTTTTCCGACCCGACCCGATCCCAAAATGGCCACTTTTTGTACCTAAGGTACATATCTAAATTTGGTCACTGTAGCTTCGGTTCAAATTATCCGTTTTCGAACGATCCAAAGTGCTTTTCCAAGGTATTTTTCGATACTCTTTTAGAGTCCGAAAGCAGAAATTAGGTCAGTCAAACCGTTGCAAAGTTATAGGAATAATTTGATTTATAAATTCTTCTCAAGCCTAAGAAGTGCACTTAAATTCTTTCAATATCTCCGTACTCACTATATCCGCCTATTTTTTCCGTTCTTTCGAATGCGAGCGTCGCCTACTCCGTAGGATCAATAGGAAAAAAGCTAAAACGAAAAATTTCGGAATATTAAATCGAGACCTATCTAGATCGAAAGATCTCGTCGAGTTGGCCCGAGATACAAGTTGTCAGCTGGATCGGAGATATCGACCAAATTGACATTTATAGGCCCTTTCCGACCCGACCCGATCCCAAAATGGCCACTTTTTGTACCTAAGGTACATGGCTAAATTTGGTCACTGTAGCTTCGGTTCAATTTATCCGTTTTCGACGATCCAAAGTGTTTTTCCGAGGTATTTATCGATGCTCTTTCAGAATCCGAAAGCAGAAATTAGGTCAGTCAAACCGTTGCAAAGTTATATGAATAATTTGATTTTTAAAATTCTTCTCAAGCCTAAGACGTGCACATAAATTCTTTCAATATCACCGTATTCACTATATCTGCCTATTCTTTTCCGTTCCTTCGAGTGAAAGCGTCGCCGACTCCGTAGGAACAATAGGAAAAGCGCTAAAACGTAAAAATTCGGAATATTCAATCGAGACCTATCTAGATCGGAAGATCTCGCCGAGTTTCCCCGAGATACAAGTTGTCAGCCCGATCAGAGATATCGACCAAATTGACATTTATATGCCCTTTCCGACCCGACCCGATTCCAAAATGGCCACTTTTTGTACCTAAGGTACATGGCTAAATTTGGTCACTGTAGCTTCGGTTCAAATTATCCTTTCTGGGCCCATTCCGACCCAAACCGATCCCAAAATGGCCACTTTTTGTACCTAAGGTACATGGCTAAATTTGGTCACTGTAGCTTCGGTTCAAATTATCCGATTTCGACGATCCAAAGTGCTTTTCCGAGGTATTTTTGGATTCGCTTTCAGAATCCGAAAGCAGAAATTAGGTCAGTCAAACCGTGGCAAAGTTATAGGAATAATTTGATTTTTAAAATTCTTCTCAAGCCTAAGAAGTGCACTTAAATTCTTTCAATATCTCCGTACTCACTATATCCGCCTATTTTTTTCGTTCTTTCGAATGCTAGCGTCGCCGACTCCGTAGGATCAATAGGAAAAGAGATAAAACGAAAAATTTCGGAATATTAAATCGAGACCTATCTAGACCGAAAGATCTCGTCGAGTTGCCCCGAGATACAAGTTGTCAGCTGGATCGGAGATATGGACCAAATTGACATTTATAGGCCCTTTCCGACCCGACCCGATCCCAAAATGGCCACTTTTTGTACCAAAGGTACATGGCTAAATTTGGTCAGTGTAGCTTCGGTTCAATTTATCCGTTTTCGACGATCCAAAGTGCTTTTCCGAGGTATTTATCGATGCTCTTTCAGAATCCGAAAGCAGAAATTAGGTCAGTCAAACCGCTGCACAGTTATAGGAATAATTTGATTTTTAAAATTCTTTTCAAGCCTAAGACGTGCACATAAATTCTTTCAATATCACCGTATTCACTATATCCGGCTATTCTTTTCCGTTCCTTCGAATGCAAGCGTCGCTGACTCCGTAGGATCAATAGGAAAAGCGCTACAACGTAAAATTTCGGAATATTCAATCGAGACCTATCTAGATCGAAAGATCTCGCCGAGTTACCCCGAGATACATGTTGTCAGCCCGATCGGAGATATGGACCAAATTCACATTTATAGGACCTTTCCGACCCGACCCGATCCCAAAATGGCCACTTTTTGTACCTAAGGTACATGGCTAAATTTGGTCACTGTAGCTTCGGTTCAAATTATCCGTTTTCGACGATCCAAAGTGCTTTTCCAAAGTATTTTTAGTAAAGGCCATTTAGACGAAATTTTCTCCAATTTATCTAGTAGAAGAAGCTGAGTTCCTTAACAGATAAACTCTATTTCACAGCTATGACAGGAGGTATAATACTTGCAGCGAGCGTCAGCTCATTTTAGCTAGCTGAAGCTGAGAGTTGTCTCAATTGCGATAAAAAAAGTGCCTTGGAGCTATATTTTCAAACACTACACTTAACATATAACCTCTATTTCACACCTATTAGAGTAGGTATAATACGCGCAGCAAGTGTCAGCTTATTTTAGCTACCTGAAGCTGAGCGTGTGACGTGTATTTCGCGTCCCAATATTATTAAAACACGGCCAGTCAATCGCGACCAAATCATCCGACACCAGAGCCGAGCATTTTTTATTAAATAGTTATTGTTATTAATGGGGGGAGGGGGAGGGAATTGTTAATTTATTTTGTCGAGGGAATGAGGATGAGGAGAGTCGCGACCGAGGAAAGTTACAGGACCAACACACACACGCACACACCCATACCAGCGGCACCAGCTGATCGCGCCGCAGAGTCGACCGATCGAAGCGAGCAACGACACACGCGCGCGCGTCCGCCCTCTCTCCCGATGCACGCAGACGCGGGAGGAGAGAGGGTTCACAGCAGCAGTGGCGGCTTGCTCGAGGCACACCATCTCGGCTGTAGCAATGAGAGAGAGAGAGATACCGACACGGCTGTCGACAGCATGGGGAGAGCTAGCAGCCGCTGCGCCGCGAGCCGCCTGAAGGTGCCAGTCTATCGTAGCATTGGCCGACGCGCGCACGTAGCCGCTGCTAACTGTGATGGTCCGGCGGCGACAAAACCGAAAGCGCCCGATATAGATATACACGCCGGGTTGCCCGCGCGCGTATATTTTGCGATTCATATTGCCCGCGCTTCGTGGGCAGGGCGACAATCGCTGAGCGGACGAATGGAAATTAGCGACTCAAATCACCGCAGACTTAGCCTTGATTTTCGCATTTAGGGCAATCAACGGCAAGAAAGGGGCGGAAGCAACAAGTGTGTGGGCTGAAGGTAGTCAAGAAGAAGAGCTGAAAGTTTGGAAGAGATTTCCGCCCTCTCCGATTTTCGGCATTGCCTGCACGCCCGTTAGAGAATACAGACGTACGCTGCGAGCACTATCAAGTCTTATTATAAAATCGACGGACATTAGTTAGCGAGGGCAGAATCTGCGAAAGTAATAGCGACCAGGAGTACAAGGAGCACCGCTAGGCGACCACAATTAGCGACGGTGCGTGGGCTGAAATTGTCGAGCTTCCTTCGGCACTTATAAATAGTTACAATTTAATATATATATAGCATATTGCCGCCATGTGCTCGGGGGCAATGGAGTAAACTCGTTGGTGGTGTGACACCGTCGTTTAGAATCAGTGCGCGCCGGGCCCGTTTGGAGATTACGAATAGTAGTGTGGGAAAAGGGGGATATTACACGATATTTGGAAAACTCGGGAAACGCGGTGATTTGACGTCGCGGGAGACGCGTGCGTGGGCTAGCGTAGCCATATTGTTTAGCGACCGGTAAATTGTGCGAAACCTGTAAATATTTTTACAAATGTCGACCAACGTGGGGCTTAGTGAAACAGGAAAATCAGGAAAATAGCGACAGACTAAATTAATTAATTAGTTAGTTCGGGAAAAGTCGGAAATTTTTTTTTTTACACAGTACCCGAGCAAGCGACAGTACAGCGACTTAAAGCGATTTTTGTGTGTTGTATTAAAATTTAAACAAAGTGGAAAAATTAATTTTTTGTGTTTAAGAAGTTTATAGATTGGACTTCGAAAATTTTTCACTTGGGTTAATGAGTTATTAAATTTTTCGATTTTAAGGATTTTCCAAAACTTTTTTTTTGAAAATTTTTCGATTTTGAGAATTTTCCGAAAATTTTTGTTCAATATTTTTGAAAATTTTCCGAAATTATTTTTTGAAATTTTTTTGACAATTTTCCGAAATTTTTGTTGACGGTTTTTTTGATTTTTGATTTTGAGAATTTTCCGACAAAAGTTTTTGAATCTTTTTCAGAATTTTTCGAATTTTTTTTTAAAAATTTTTCGATTGTGAAAATTTTCTAAAATTTTTTTTGGATATTTATTTGAGAATTTTCCAAAATATTTTTTTTTGAAAATTATTTTTTGATTCTGTGAATTTTTTGGAAGATTTTTTTTCGATAATTTTTAGAATTTTCCGAGAATTTTTTTTTTTCAATATATTTTAATTTTGAAACTTTTTCAAGAGTTTTTTTGACAACTTTCCAAAAATTTTTTTTTAAAGTTTTCCGATATTTACTTTTTGGAAGGTTTCTGTTGAAAAAAATTTTTATTTTGTTTTTTCTTGAAAACTTTTTGGATTTTTTTTTGAGTGATTTTTGATTGAGGGTTTTTTACAGTTATTTGGGTGTGTCGTAAAGGAATTTTTCGTTTCAATCCGGACCTTTCCTAGGAATCTTTTTGAGTATTGAAATTTTTCTTTGGTTATTGAGGAAGATTGTAGCGATATCCAGAGAATATAGCGAAATACTAGTGTAAGCTTGTTTTGGGGATTTAGTGAAATTTGAGTTAATGAGGATGAAAGATGAATTATTTTGTGTATAATTATTCTGAATTTCGACCTATTTTTCAAACCTCCTTAACGAATTTATAAAGTAGTAGAGTAGGAGTCACACCACCGTATAGGGAAAGTTTATTTTGCTAATACCTCCACAAAATATTAAATTGCTGTGCTACTACCCCCCAAATCGATTAGTAAGAACGATTTATAAATTGGTTAAGAGTAAAATTTTTCTAACAACTGCTGGAAATTGGATATAAAAATACAACAACTAAAGTTGTTATTATAACTACTGTGTCAATGTAAAATTTGATTATTACATATATTTATATTTTTTTAATTGTATTGGGAATTATTTACTGAAAATTGATTGCGACCCAGAAGAATCCTCAGATTATTACTCCAGATATGAACAAGAAGAGAATACCAAGAACTAATGAAGACTGAATAGCGACTTTATTAGATTCGCGTCAGGGTATTTCAGCAGCTACTCAAGAATTAGGCAAACAAATTTCGAGTAGGCATTTTCAGCTAAAGGAACCGATAAAGAAGACCTCAAGAAAAGAAGCTATTTTCTTTGTTTTATCTCCTTTTGTCCCTTTAGCAAAAGTAAACATACGGTAATCTCCAGAGTAACATAAAATATATATAAATATACATATTATTATTATAAATCATTATAAAAATTTAAAATTAGTAACACAGTAGTTAGATAGGAAAATTGTCCCGTAAAAGAGTTAAGACTGATTCCCGTATTAGCGACCTCTCCATTCACGTGCACCAGGTACTGCAAGTTAAATCCCCGTCTTTGAGAAGATTCCAAAGACTTGAGCGGGCCCTCCCAACATAGCGAATATTGTAGTAACTGTAGAGTGTAACTAGCGACCAAACCGCTGTTTTTGTTCCCTTGGTGTACGAGTAAAAAGAACAAACTGAACACAAGACAAGCAGTAAAGAAGGATCCGCGCATACTCCAGCGAATGGCAGTATCAACTAGAATAAATGGGATGGACCCGAGTGAACTAATAATAATCCTAGATCAGATGGGACTTAGCGTATCTGGGACAACAGCCCATCTCAGAAACAGACTCCTGCGGGCAAGCATAAGGACAGTGGAACCAGGTTCAGCAGTAAATTGGGATACAGTATTGGACGAGAGATCATGGGATCAAGTACCGGCAACATCGGCGGCCATAATACGAGAGGAATCGCTTGAACAGATACCTCAGAAGAAGCAAATAGGTAGGAAGCCTAAGAGAGCGACCAAAGAAGTAGAGTTGCAAAGCACAGAAATGGAGTATAGCCAAGAAGAGGGACAGGTAATCACAGAACAGATTCAAGAAGTCACAACACAACAACAAGCGACCGATGCACCAGTAGTTACGCTAGAAACAATAAGCAAAGCGACCACCACTCTCCCTATGACGACACCAGTTCATACATGGGGTCCAACGGATAGCTTCGGGTTGCAGATGGTGTCTGCAAACACACAACCAACAGTGCAAACAGGGTTTCCACCGCAACTCTTAGCAATGAGCAGTCATACACAGTTGGCATATATACTCCGGGACTAATGAAGATGATACCAACCGGCTACCAATGGAGGGTGCCAGAGCCACTTTTCCAATATACAGGAAATCATCGATCACCGGATTCCAGTACGAAAATTCCCGCGGTACCAATGATCCCAAGACCAATACAATTGATTACACCAGCGTCAACGGCTTCGGAACTAACGTTACCTTCGATGCCAATCACCGCAGCGCCGTCGGTCACACGACCTCCTGCAACGGCACAAGCAACGAACGTCGGGGCCGGTCCGGGGACTAGTCAGATGAGACAACCCCTAGCGGGAAGTGACAATCCGACAGGAGCATCACAAAGGCAAACGCCACAGCAGGGGATAAACCTGAACGACAGTATTCAATATATCAGACAAGTAAAACATAGAGACCCCATAGCCAGTAACCCAAGAAATGGGAACTCAACAGACAGTAGCGACGTAAGCAACAAAGAAGATGAGGAAAATCGAGAAGCAGATGCCACTCCACGGGGGGCAGGACCATACGAACGTATACTTCAGGAGTTTGAACAACTGAAAATGGCACAACATATACCAATTCTCCTCCGAGAACCGATATGCGCGCCAGAACCTCCGGTAGTCCCACCTCAAGAGAGAAGGGAGTCACGAAGTGGCAGAGATTCGGAGTCCTAAGGTGAACACCTTTCGTAGGACAGCAGACCAGCAAACCGAATTATCAAAACAGAGAAGAGGAGAAGGAACGCGATTGTCATCGAGTAGCTCGGAAAGTAGCGCACCAGACCGAAGATCAGTAAAGAAGAGAGATATCCGTAAAGTGAAAACCCGTAGACATAGGAGTTCGAGTAATAGTACCACAAGTAACGACTGTAATACAAGTCATCAGACTCAGATAGCGACCACAATAAAAGAAGTAGAAAACACAGGAGAGGCCACAATAGGAACCAGTTGACATCAACTAGCGATGCGGAATATGAAGATAAGAAGATGAAACAAAAAAATAGAAAATGGCATTCGAATGCCGACATAGCGGGGAAGAATGTTAAAATATTGCAGAGCTGGAACCTAAAGTTCAATGGGGAAGATAAGGAGCCAGAGGAAATTTTGGACCGGCTGCAGGATTACAAAGCAAGCCTAGCCATGAGCGACAGGGAACTGTTGAATGCGTTACCATCGATATTTTAAAAAAATGCTAGCAGATGGTTCGATCGAAGCGACCTGACCTAAAATCATGGAAAGACTTTAAAAAAGCGTTCAGAAGGCAGTATATGGGTCACAGAGATGAAGAAGACACGATGGCGGACTTACGAACTAATCGATGGCAAAAGGAGAAAAGATTGCCAATTATATATCCTGCACGGAATACATTGTCGACCACTTTAAGCTTCCCCCATCCAGGAAAACAATAGTAAAACAGGCCTACAAGGGCTTGAGGAAAGACTATCGACACTTCATGGCGGGGAAAGAAATTAAGACGCTCAAGGATATAGAGAAACTAGGGAAAATTTGGGAAAAGGAGAAAGAACTAGACGACCGGTTTGAAGAGCCTCCACCAAAGGAGAAGATGAGCATACCAGGTGCAGCATACTCTGGCACGCCCTCAGTCCGTAAGGTAGCGGCAGCCTACGAAAACTTGAACCCAGAAAGCGATACTAGCGACAGCACATCAGCGATAACCAAACCAGCGAAAAAGAGAAATAGGAATAGAAAAGCGAAGAAAAAACAAAAATAAATAAATGTGCTAGCGGCTGCCAAGGAGAATCAAAGGCCTGAGGTCAACGTACAAGCGACCCCAGTACAGCCAGCCTCGCACAACACGACCGCAACAATGACGCACAGCACACCGCTGAATCCGCTGCGACCGAATTTTGTGCCCGTTTGGCAATGGTCTCCTCCTCAGAACGTTAAGTCATTTCAGGGTAGAGGTGGTCAGGTCCAAGGATTCACCGACCGAGGCGCCTAAAAATGAGTGGAACTAGAGACCAAAGTGGGTCTCCTGCCCAAAATATACCAGTATATGGTGCATGCTATACATGCCAGACGGTAGGGCACCGAGCAAGAGAATGTCCACAAAGGACATGCTACTTATGTAGGGCTATGGGACACTATGCAAACGAATGTCTCAATAGACAGCCGGCATGGCAGTCTTCTTCAAATTATCAGGCCATGAGAAACGGGATGCAGGGGGGGGGGGCAGAAGAGTCCCATACCTCCCCAGCAACCGCAAACGGGACGAAACTGGCAACAATAAAAGGAAGCCAGCATAGCGCCCAACCGACCATACAGGAGAAGAGAATAGTGATCCCAGAGAAAGCGAAAATTAGCAGCGACCAACAGAGAAGGGGATCGATGATGAGGTGAGGCAGCTAAAAGTATTAAGTCCATATTGTCAGATGGGGAGACTCACCCAGTATGGAGTAATACTTCAAACAGCGGAGGATTAAATAGGACCTCACCAATAGTGACCACAAGACCATTAAGTAGAGAGAGTAGTGAGAGCAACAAAATTCGAGAAGAAAGAGAAAAAGTAGAGAATAGAAAGAGTAGTTAGCAACAAAATTCGAGACGAGAGAGGAAAAGTAGAGAATAGATGGTTTCATAACAGTGGCATACAGAAATTCAGTGAAAACAGAGACAAAGTCGAAAGAAACGTGAGCGATTTAGAGACCATGAGAGAGCAGAGTGGCGATATTGGAACAAGCAGTCAAAACTACTCTCAACAGAGCATCCAACGACTCTTACGCCACGTGACCGAAAGAGTGACAACCTTACCGATCCTCGAAGGCCCGACGTAACGGCGCTCAATCCAACAGCTGACGAGCAGAAGGATTTCGAGTACCTAGCCTTCGTACGAGAGGCGGTCGACCTTCTGGAAGGGTCACAGGTGTCCACTCCCTCGTTGGAGGACCCCTCCACCTCTGTTACAGACTTAGAAGTTGGGGTGCTCATATCTAGTCTAGGGGGGAGAGAGCAGCGTACTACGTACGCCGGAGGCCGACCAACTGGAGGTTCCGGAACCAGGTGAAGACGAAGTCGCAGGTATGAGCGCAGAGAACCGCATCTTCACGAAGGTAATACTAGGTGGTAGGCCATAGAGAGCCCTAATTGATGGAGCAGCCACGGTCTCCCTAGTAGAACCAGCGATAGCGGCTAAGTTCAAGGACCGATTGCGACCAGCAAACTCTGTTATAAGAAGTGTGTTAGGTGGAACAAAGAAAGTATTGGGGTATCTGGACATAAACATGGAATTGGATGGCAGATCAAGGAAGCTAACGGTAAGAGCCGTAGATCCTTGCGACCACGACATTTTACTTGGACAGGACTTTACCACCCCATGGGACGTTGATGTAAGATACGGCAGACGGATGTGGAGGACTAACGAGGGCCCGTGGAAGCAATCTTGGGAAGACGAGGAAATCGAAGCGACCCCAGCATACGCTGAATGCGCCGGCATTACCGAGGCAGACGGCGAGCAGCGGAAAGCCATAGAAGACCTAGTGACCAAGATATTATCTCCGCCCTCGGAAAATTTAGGAACGACCACACTGATCGAACATCACATAGATGTCCTCTCTGCATCCGCCATCAAACATCGGCCAAGGAGAATGTCACCCAAACTTCTGCAAGTAGTACACGAAGCGATAGAGAATATGTTCAGGAGTGGAGTAATAGAGCGATCGGCAAGTGAATGGAGTAGCGCCCCGGTAATCATCACGAAGCCAGATGGGAGTTATAGATTTTGTATAGATTACCGCGACCTCAACAAAGTGACCCGAAAGGATGCATATCCTACCAGGAGCATGGATTCCATATTGGACAAATTGCGTAAAGCCAAATATTTGACCAAAATTGACCTCAAGCAGGCCTATTTTCAAGTACCGATGGAGCAAAGCAGCAAGAAATTTACAGCATTTGCAGTTCCGGGGTCAGGGCTTTGGCAATTCGTAAAAATGCCATTCGGATTAACGAATGCGCCCATGACCTTTCAACGCCTGATCGGATACTTGGACGACATCATTATAGCGACCGAGACCGTTGAGGAACATCTCCAATGGTTGGAGCTGGCCCTCAAGAAGCTGGAAGAAAAAGTGCGAATTCTGCTGCTCTCGAGTGACCTGCTTAGGCTTCTTGCTTGATAAAGATGGACTGCGACCAGACCCAGAAAAGGTATCGCCAGTGACAGAATATCTAGCGCCGAAGACCGTTAAGGGGGCAAACCACCTTTAAATTGTCAAAAAATCGTTTTTTTTTTATTTACCTTATTTATAGGAAATTTCCCGTAGAATAAGCTCCCGAAAACCGTTTTAAGATATCATAATTCCTTTTAAAGTTACAATATAAATACTGAGACAGCTTTTTTGCCGATTTTGCGTAAATTCGGTATTTTATCAATTATTATTATTATTATTATTATTATTAACCAGGTACAATGTACCTTGATGCTTTACATTAGGGCAAGCATCAAGAATCACAGGAGGTAGTTTAACTACCTGTACACGACCCTAGTTACAAAAACTTAACAATTATGTGTAATTAAAATTAATATTATTTAATATTAATTAAATTACTGTATAAAAATAACTTACAACTAAATACTTATAAACTATTAACGTTATTAAACTAAATCTCTTAATTGTACATTCAATATCACCCATTTTTTTATTTTGATTTTTATATTTTCCTTACTATGCTTGATATTTTTTAGTTCGTTTGGTAATTGGTTAAAATATTTGGTAGCATTATATATATTACTTTTTTTCCCTATTTCAAGATTGATTTCAGGTAGTTCTAGGTTTTTGTTCCTAGTTTTGCTTTTTGATTTTATAAACTTTTCTCTAAGCAAATTGTAATTATTTAATAATGTTTGTAGTACATAAATTTTTTTAACTTTTAAAATAGAATCCATCTGTCTTTTTGAGTTACTTCTTATTATCTTTATTAATCTATTCTGCAGTTGGTATAGTGGTTTCAATGCATTATAATACGCTGAACCCCATACTAAAATTCCATAACTAGCCAGACTGTTAAACAAACCATAATATATGATATCTAGAGAATGTTTGTCCATTACTTTATTTAATTTAGCAAATAAATAAACAAGGTATTTAGTGCGTTGTACAACACTTTGTATATGTTCTTTCCATTTCATATTCATGTCAATAGTAACCCCTAAATATTTGCAACTTTGTACTCTTCTTAACGATTTATCTTGTATTCTTATTTCTACATTATTTGGTATTTTATCATTATAGTTTACGAACGTTATATAAACTGTTTTGTCAACGTTTAATGCCAGTTGATTGAATGCTAACCATTCATTCACTGCATACAAATGATTGTTCATTACGTTTATAGCTTTTTCCCAATTTTCTGCCATACATAGTATGACGGTATCATCAGCATATGAGTTGATAAAACCGTCTGGTATTAAATCAAAAATATCATTAATATATATAATAAATAATAGTGGTCCTAGAATGGTGCCTTGTGGTACACCGGATTTTACAATTAGTGTGGCACTTCTAGTATTCTTGATTTTGACTATTTGTTTTCTATTATAAAGATAGCTTTTTATCAATTGCAGAGCAATGCCCCTTATTCCATATTTCTCTAGTTTTTCAATTAATATTGCGTGATCAACTGTGTCAAATGCTTTTGCAAGATCTAAGAAAGTTGCTATAATGGGTTTACTTTGATCTAGAGCTTTATATATAAATTCTGTTACCTTATCTAATGCCTGTGTCGTACCTATTCCTTTTCTAAATCCAAATTGCCTGTTTAAAATAATTTTATATTTATCAAGAAAATTAAGCAATCTACTATGTAAAATTTTTTCAAAAATGTTTGCAAAGTTTGATATTAGTGAGATTGGTCTATAATTAGTAGCTTTTGTTGTTTCACCAGATTTGTAAATCGGTATAATTTCAGCACATTTAAAATGGTTTGGACATATTCCGGTTTTTATGCTTAGGTTAATTATATTAGTTAACGGCTCTCGTATGTAATTACACATTCTTTTAATTACGTAAGCATTTATATTATCTATAACCCCTGTTTTGTTTTTAAGATATGAGATTGTTTTGGTTACTTCCTCTACGTCTGTTGGTGCTAGGAAAATTGATTTGACATTATTCTTAATCTTATTTTTTTTGGATTTATTGTCTTTTTTAATAATATTTTTTGTAATGTTTGTACCAACGGAATTGAAAAATTCGTTAAAATGGTTGGCAATATCCGAGCTATTATTAATTATATTATTGCCTTCTATCAATTTATCTACTTGTTTTTCTTTTCGGTTTTGTATACCAATTTTGTCTTTTGTATACTTCCAGAGCTTTCTACTATCTGAACTTATACTTTCTACCTTACTTTTCTCATATTTAAATTTCGTATATTCAACTAGATTATGTAGTTTGTTAGCGTAATCAGTGTACTTTTTCTTTAGTACTAGATTATTTGGATCTTTTCTCCATATTTTAAATAGTTTCTCTTTAACGTTACATGATTTTATCAGTCCCTGGGTTATCCAAGTTGATCTCGCTTTACTTCTTGTATTGTTTTTTTTTATTTTTAGTAGATTTTTGGATGTTAATCTTAACTTTTTCTAGTAAGTTATTGAAATATACGTTAACGTCATCCGATTTAGTATTATTCCAATTTGTTTGTATGCATAACTTTTCTAATTTTTTATAATCAATGTAGCTGGTCATCTTATTCATATTTACATCTCTAGTTTTTATCTCATTATTAATTTGTACGAATAAAGGGTGGTGATCTGTAATATTGTACATAATCTTATGTGCTTGTACTTTTATATTTTTGGCTTTAATAAAAAAATTATCTATACAGGTTCCTCCCTCTATATCATTACTTCTAGTAATTGAACGAAAATATGGTAAATACTCATTTTCTAGATAATTGTTTAGATATTCTATATCCTCTTTTCCTGAACTTAATATATCGATATTAAAATCTCCAATAATAAAATGATTTTGTACTTTCTTATTCTCTAATATATATATATATATATTCAATTTTTCAATAAACATTCGCTTTTGCACATCATGAGATCTATATAATGCACTAATTTTTATTAAACTATTATCACTTTGTTTTAGAACTATACTGACAATGTTTAGTACACTATCAGGTTCTATACAAACCTCATATTGTAGACCTTTTTTTATGTATATCACAACACCATCATTTTGATTGATTTTACCATAGTTATAGTGCATGTCAAAACCATCCAAGCTTAAATCAGAAGGGCACTTTAGCTGCCACGTTTCAGTACATATTATTATATTTGGCTTAATTAATAAGCTTTGTACCAGAATCATTAATTTATTTACATTGCAATTCAAACTTCTAATATTGACATGCATTATATTTAGACTATTATTATTAACAACATTATTATTAAAGTTTTCTATAGTATCATGTATGAATTCCGCTTTGAATTCATAACTAGAATCACTCCTTGTAATTATGTCTTGTGTTTATTGTGCCGAAGGTTTTTGAACTCCCGCGTCTTCTTGATTCGTATCTTCCATCTTCTTATGTTTTACTGTTCGTCGATAATGTAGTTAACTTTAATTTGATTAATCTTGTAAGTTAGATATCAAACTTTGTGCTTCAGCTGTTAAGTCTTGTGTGTTAGATGTTGCTGTAGATTTTTCCTGTGTGTTAGTTGCTGTTATAACAATGTGATTTTGAATATTAATTGAGCCATTGTATCCTAAAAATTTAGGTACTACTGGCTCTATTGGATATTCTGTTTTTCTTGTTATTTTTTTTATAAGATTTTTTAGGTATACACATTTTTCTGTATCTGTAACTATATGATTAGTGTCTCTTTGTGTGTTGTGCTTTGTGTTAAAAAACGTGCAATTGGAACATTTTATTTGATTTACTGGTCTGCAATCTTTTGTTGCATGTTTTCCTGCACATCTTAAGCATGTTAGTTCATTCCTACACTTTTTTGCACTATGCTCTATCCTACCACATTTGTAACAGAATAAGTGTCTGGAGTAGCTTCCAATATTGCACCAAAAGTCTTACTGTTATTGTTTTTATATACATGTATCACTGTCGATAAATCAGATCGAATTTTTGACTAACCTTACCCGTACATTTTTGCTACTTTTGACAGTTGGCTTTTATCTTTACAAACCACCTGTTAGTAAACACAGCTAATATTTTTATTGTACTGAACTTATACAGTGTTTTAATTGCATTTGACAATTTGTGAATGTGTGTAAATCAGTGTAGTGAAAATGTCTTCTAAAAGAGATAAAAAAGGAAGATTTACAAAAGAAGCCAAGACTATCCACCAGCTCAGCGAGGAAACTCCAAAACACAGCTAGTGCTAGAGACACCAGTGATACAACAAACAGAATCATTGACACTTCAATTTTATTTTCTAAACTTAGAAGTGTTCTGTGTTGTAATCGGTGCCATGGCAGTGTTCAATTAAGTGAATCTGGTGTGCAGGGTCTTGGTTTCAAAATAGATATTGTGTGCTCAAAGTGTGGTGAAATAGCAGCGATCAACTCCAGCAACAAAGTAGGAGCCAAAGGAAATGCATATGAAGTGAACAGAAGATCTGTGCTGTCTGCTCGTGCACTTGGACATGGACACGCTGGCCTTTCAACTTTTTGTGGGATTATGGACCTATGCAAGCCAGTTGCCCAATCGGCTTTTGATTAAATAAATAAGCAGTTGAGTGAAGTGTGTGAAAGTGTCGCTCAAGAGTTTAGTATGATAAGCACAGTTTACTCAATTTATTCATTTTTGTGTTTTTTTTTTTCATTTCAGGTTATTCAAGGAGGAGGAAGACTCATGGGACCCAACGCACCAGAAAATATTGATGTACACTGCTGCAGATGTTTGTCTGCTACGCTGAAAAGAAGAAAAAAGTAGATGCAATTGATAAGATGAGTATAAATTATATCTATTAGAACTTGAAAATTAATTGTTAAATAACTCTAAATGTTGTTTTTATCAATTTCAGCTTACTGCCCGTAAGATTCCAAGTGAACGCACGGACAGATTGGGCTCAAAATTTATGGAGATACTCATTATAGTAGTACTTTTCATATGAGCGTAGGGATTTTGATTTGAACGAGTAGACAATTTTTTACATCTATAAAAGTGATAAAATTATTAAAAAATAAGTGTAATATTGACAATGTTCATATAAAAAAATAATTCTACTCGTTCAAATCAAAATCCCTACGCTCATATGAAAAGTACTACTATAATGAGTATCTCCATAAATTTTTAGCCTTAAAGTCTTCGAAAACAGTGTGGTTTGCCATGGAGGCATAGAAGGTCCAACGAAGATAAAAAATATACAAATTGGTAGGTTTTTATGTATACTTTGAGGAAAAAAAAACCCTTATTAAAATAAATATCAAAATAAAAATTCTTAATTAATTTTTTTGTTTCAGATTTTTAAGGTGGTGTGCCCCCTTAAGCAGCTAAGACGATTTCTGGGTATGGTAGGATGGTACTCGCGATTCATTGAGACCGACTCAGAGATGAAAATTCCGTTAGTGAAGTTACTAAGAAAGGGGCAAGAATGTAAATGGGATAGCGATCAACAAGAGGCCTTTGAAGATCTGAAGAAGGCGTTAACGGTAGCTCCGGTCCTGGCAAGACCAGATTTTGGCAAAACCAAGCGGAGTGGCGATTGAGGCGGTTTTGACACAGGAAGGGTATGATGGAGAGCACCCCATCGTATGTGTGAGTAGAGTACTCACGGCGGCTGAACGAAACTATACCACGTCCGAAAGAGAATGCTTGGCGTTATTATGGGCCATTAAAAAGTTTCGACCATACCTTGAAGGGTACGAATTCAAGGCCATCACCGACCATAGCCCTCTCCAATGGCTTCGTAATTTAAAGGACCCTACTGGACGACTAGCCCGTTGGGCACTTGAAATGCAACAGTGGGACTTCGAAGTAATCCATCGAAAGGGCACTCTGCTGAAAGTGCCTGATGCGTTGTCCAGGACGTATGAAGATGGAGGGAAAATAGCTGGATTTGAAGAGATACAGGACGAGCGATACTTAGCTAGAATGGAAGAAGTACAAAGACACCCACACCGATTCACAGACTGGCGAATCGAAGATGGCATGTTGTACAAATTTCGTAGCTACCCCTTATTAGACCCAGTGACATCTCGAGAAGAAGGATGGAGACTTGTCGTCCCAGTAGAGTACCGTGAGAGAGTGATGACTGAGAGCCATTCCATCACCTCCGCCGGACACCTGGGACTTGAGAAGTTCTATGACCGAGTGGCCCGCGAATACTACTGGCAAGGCATGTATTACGACGTGCGCCACTTCGTCCAGTCTTGTCTCGAATGCCAGAAGCACAAGGCCTCTCAGACGGGACCCATAGGGCTACTAGGCAAGAGTATTGTAGAGCGACCATGGACCGTAGTGGCAGCAGATCTTATGGAATTCCCACCAAGTAAGAGTCAATTCAAATACTTGGTGGTATTCCAGGATCTCTTCACGCAGTGGATCGAGCTGAAGCCGCTGAGAAAGGCTGATGGCAAGTCGAAAGAGTTCATTAATAAGAATTTGACCGACACGCTGAAGGAGTATGGAGTGACCCATGTGACCACGCCACCGTACCACCCTCAAGCCAATCCAGTGGAGAGAAGCAATAGAACAATAAAGACCATGATAGCGACCTTCGTGAAACAAGACCACCGGGATTGGGATACCCATCTTCATGAGTTCAGGCATGCAATCAACACTGCGATGCAAGCGACCATCAAGGTATCACCAGCCTTCTTGAATTATGGACGAAACCCAAGGCCGGTGACGAGTTTACGAAGAGAAGTAGACCCAAAGCGACCAATTGTTAGTAGCGGCCCCGAAGATTGGTTAGATAGAGTGAGAAGACGGATGCCCTACGTAACCTAGTAATCAGTTATATCGACTGTGCAAAGGAACGACAAGCCAAATACTATAATCGTGGCAAGAAGGAGGCGACATTCCAGGTAGGGGACTTAGTAATGAGGGCGACCCATCACTTGTCAAAGAAAGATAAGCGGTTCTCGGCTAAGTTAGCTGGCCCGTTTGATGGCCCATTTGCCATCAAAGAAGTCAAGTCTCCGCTGGTATATGTGCTAAATATGGGGGAGGATAAAAGGATACCCGAGGTGCACGTGAGGGAATTGAAGAGATATATTCCCCCAAGGGGAAAAGCCCCGTAATAGAGACCCCATTCGTTATAAGCGACCGTGAAGTAGTTATATTTTTTTTAGAGTTAGCTCAATTGCGATAAGAATAGTGGCTTCGAGCAGTCTGCAGCTTAAAATAAGCTAAAGCTAACTGAATTAAGCTAAAAAGAACGATATTTTTAAACACTGTCACAGGACATGGACATGACTGTGAGGACCATTTAGACAGAATTTTTCCCGGTTTATCTAGCAGAAGAAGCTGAGTTCCATAACACATAAACTTTATTTCACAACTATGAGAGTAGGTATAATACTCGCAGCAAGCGTCAACTCATTTTAGCTACCTGACGTTGAGAGTTGGCACAATCGCGATAAGAACAGTGCCTTGGCGCTATATTTTTAAACACTACACTGAACACATTAACTCTATTTCACAGCTACTAGAGAAGGTATCATACTCGTAGCAAGTGTCAGCTCATTTTAGCTACCTGAAGCTGAGAGTTAGCTCAATTGCGATGAAAATAGTGCCTTGGAGCTATATTTTCAAACACTTTACTTATCACTTAAACTCTATTTCACAGCTATGAGAGTAGGTATAATACTCGCAGCAAGTGTCAGCTCTTTTTAGCTTCCTGAAGCTGAGAGTTAGCTCAATCGCGATAAGAACAGTGCCGTGGCGCTATATTTTTAAACACTACACTGAACACATTAACTCTATTTCACACCCATTAAAGTAGGTATATTTACTCGGAGCAAGCGTCAACTCATTTTAGCTACCTGAAGCTTCGAGTTAGATCAATTGCGATGTAAATAGTGCCTTGAAGCTATATTTTCAAACACTTCACTTATCACTTAAACTCTATTTCACAGCTATGAGAGTAGGTATAATACTCGCAGCAAGCGTCAGCTCTTTTTAGATTCCTGAAGCTGAAGCTCAATTGCGATAAGAATAGTGGCTTCTAGCAGTCTGCAGCTTAAAATAAGCTGAAGCTAACTGAATTAAGCTAAAAAGAACGATATTTTTAAACACTGTCACAGGACATGGACATGACTGTGAGGACCATTTAGACAGAATTTTTCCCGGTTTATCTAGCAGAAGAAGCTGAGTACCATAACACATAAACTTCATTTCACAGATATGAGAGTAGGTATAATACTCGCAGCAAGCGTCAGCTCATTTTAGCTTCCTGAAGCTGAGAGTTAGCTCAATCGCGATAAGAACAGTGCCTTGACGCTATATTTTTTAACACTACACTGTACACATTAACTCTATTTCACAGCCATTAAAGTAGGTATATTTACTTGGAGCAAGCGTCAACTCATTTTAGCTACCTGAAGCTTCGAGTTAGATCAATTGCGATGAAAATAGTACCTTGAAGCTATATTTTTAAACACTACACTTAACACACAAACTCTATTTCACAGCTATGAGAGTAGGTATAATACTCGTAGCAAGCGTCAGCTCTTTTTAGATTCCTGAAGCTGAAGCTCAATTGCGATAAGAATAGTGGCTTCTAGCAGTCTGCAGCTTAAAATAAGCTAAAGCTAACTGAATTAAGCTAAAAAGAACGATATTTTTAAACACTGTCACAGGACATGGACATGACTGTGAGGACCATTTAGACAGAATTTTTCCCGGTTTATCTAGCAGAAGAAGTTGAGTACCATAACACATAAACTTAATTTCACAGCTATGAGAGTAGGTATAATACTCGCAGCAAGCGTCAACTCATTTTAGCTCCTGGCGCTGAGAGTTGGCACAATCGCGATAAGAACGGTGCCTTGGTGCTATATTTTTAAACACTACACTGAACACATTAATTCTATTTCACAGTTACTAGAGCAGGTATTATACTCGCAGCAAGCGTCAGCTCTTTTTAGCTTCCTGAAGCTGAGAGTTAGCTCAATCGCGATAAGAACAGTGCCGTGGCGCTATATTTTTAAACACTACACTGAACACATTAACTCTATTTCACACCCATTAAAGTAGGTATATTTACTCGGAGCAAGCGTCAACTCATTTTAGCTACCTGAAGCTTCGAGTTAGATCAATTGCGATGTAAATAGTGCCTTGAAGCTATATTTTCAAACACTTCACTTATCACTTAAACTCTATTTCACAGCTATGAGAGTAGGTATAATACTCGCAGCAAGTGTCAGCTCTTTTTAGATTCCTGAAGCTGAAGCTCAATTGCGATAAGAATAGTGGCTTCTAGCAGTCTGCAGCTTAAAATAAGCTAAAGCTAACTGAATTAAGCTAAAAAGAACGATATTTTTAAACACTGTCACAGGACATGGACATGACTGTGAGGACCATTTAGACAGAATTTTTCCCGGTTTATCTAGCAGAAGAAGCTGAGTACCATAACACATAAACTTCATTTCACAGATATGAGAGTAGGTATAATACTCGCAGCAAGCGTCAGCTCTTTTTAGCTTCCTGAAGCTGAGAGTTAGCTCAATCGCGATAAGAACAGTGCCGTGGCGCTATATTTTTAAACACTACACTGAACACATTAACTCTATTTCACACCCATTAAAGTAGGTATATTTACTCGGAGCAAGCGTCAACTCATTTTAGCTACCTGAAGCTTCGAGTTAGATCAATTGCGATGTAAATAGTGCCTTGAAGCTATATTTTCAAACACTTCACTTATCACTTAAACTCTATTTCACAGCTATGAGAGTAGGTATAATACTCGCAGCAAGCGTCAGCTCTTTTTAGATTCCTGAAGCTGAAGCTCAATTGCGATAAGAATAGTGGCTTCTAGCAGTCTGCAGCTTAAAATAAGCTGAAGCTAACTGAATTAAGCTAAAAAGAACGATATTTTTAAACACTGTCACAGGACATGGACATGACTGTGAGGACCATTTAGACAGAATTTTTCCCGGTTTATCTAGCAGAAGAAGTTGAGTACCATAACACATAAACTTAATTTCACAGCTATGAGAGTAGGTATAATACTCGCAGCAAGCGTCAACTCATTTTAGCTCCTGGCGCTGAGAGTTGGCACAATCGCGATAAGAACGGTGCCTTGGTGCTATATTTTTAAACACTAAACTGAACACATTAACTCTATTTCACAGTTACTAGAGCAGGTATTATACTCGTAGCAAGTGTCATCTCATTTTAGCTACCTGAAGCTGAGAGTTAACTCAATCGCGATAAGAACAGTGCCTTGACGCTATATTTTTAATCACTACACTGTACACATTAACTCTATTTCACAGCCATTAAAGTAGGTATATTTACTCGAATCAAGCGTCAACTCATTTTAGCTACCTGAAGCTTCGAGTTAGATCAATTGCGATGAAAATAGTACCTTGAAGCTATATTTTTAAACACTACACTTAACACACAAACTCTATTTCACAGCTATGAGAGTAGGTATAATACTCGCAGCAAGCGTCAGCTCTTTTTAGATTCCTGAATCTGAAGCTCAATTGCGATAAGAATAGTGGCTTCTAGCAGTCTGCAGCTTAAAATAAGCTAAAGATAACTGAATTAAGCTAAAAAGAACGATATTTTTAAACACTATCACAAGACATGGACATGACTGTGAGGACCATTTAGATAGAAATTTTTCCCGGTTTATCTAGCAGAAGAAGTTGAGTACCATAACACATAAACTTAATTTCACAGCTATGAGAGTAGGTATAATACTCGCAGCAAGCGTCAACTCATTTTAGCTCCTGGTGCTGCGAGTTGGCACAATCGCGATAAGAACAGTGCCTTGACGCTATATTTTTAAACACTACACTGAACACATTAACTCGATTTCACAGCTACTAGAGTAGGTATAATACTCGTAGCAAGTGTCAGCTCATTTTAGCTACCTGAAGATGAGAGTTATATCAATCGCGATAAGAACAGTGCCTTGACGCTATATTTTTAAACACTACACTGAACACATTAACTCGATTTCACAGCTACTAGAGTAGGTATAATACTCGTAGCAAGTGTCAGCTCATTTTAGCTACCTGAAGATGAGAGTTATATCAATTGCGATGAAAATAGTGCCTTGGAGCTATATTTTCAAACACTTTACTTATCACTTAAACTCTATTTCACAGCTATTAGAGTAGATATAATACTCGCAGGAAGCGTCAACTCATTTTAGCTACCTGAAGCTGAGAGTTAGCTCAATCGCGATAAGAACAGTGCCTTGACGCTATATTTTTTAACACTACACTGTACACATTAACTCTATTTCACAGCCATTAAAGTAGGTATATTTACTTGGAGCAAGCGTCAACTCATTTTAGCTACCTGAAGCTTCGAGTTAGATCAATTGCGATGAAAATAGTACCTTGAAGCTATATTTTTAAACACTACACTTAACACACAAACTCTATTTCACAGCTATGAGAGTAGGTATAATACTCGCAGCAAGCGTCAGCTCTTTTTAGATTCCTGAAGCTGAAGCTCAATTGCGATAAGAATAGTGGCTTCTAGCAGTCTGCAGCTTAAAATAAGCTAAAGCTAACTGAATTAAGCTAAAAAGAACGATATTTTTAAACACTGTCACAGGACATGGACATGACTGTGAGGACCATTTAGACAGAATTTTTCCCGGTTTATCTAGCAGAAGAAGTTGAGTACCATAACACATAAACTTAATTTCACAGCTATGAGAGTAGGTATAATACTCGCAGCAAGCGTCAACTCATTTTAGCTCCTGGCGCTGAGAGTTGGAACAATCGCGATAAGAACGGTGCCTTGGTGCTATATTTTTAAACACTACACTGAACACATTAACTCTATTTCACAGTTACTAGAGCAGGTATTATACTCGTAGCAAGTGTCATCTCATTTTAGCTACCTGAAGCTGAGAGTTAACTCAATCGCGATAAGAACAGTGCCTTGACGCTATATTTTTAATCACTACACTGTACACATTAACTCTATTTCACAGCCATTAAAGTAGGTATATTTACTCGGATCAAGCGTCAACTCATTTTAGCTACCTGAAGCTTCGAGTTAGATCAATTGCGATGAAAATAGTACCTTGAAGCTATATTTTTAAACACTACACTTAACACACAAACTCTATTTCACAGCTATGAGAGTAGGTATAATACTCGCAGCAAGCGTCAGCTCTTTTTAGATTCCTGAATCTGAAGCTCAATTGCGATAAGAATAGTGGCTTCTAGCAGTCTGCAGCTTAAAATAAGCTAAAGATAACTGAATTAAGCTAAAAAGAACGATATTTTTAAACACTATCACAAGACATGGACATGACTGTGAGGACCATTTAGATAGAAATTTTTCCCGGTTTATCTAGCAGAAGAAGTTGAGTACCATAACACATAAACATAATTTCACAGCTATGAGAGTAGGTATAATACTCGCAGCAAGCGTCAACTCATTTTAGCTCCTGGTGCTGCGAGTTGGCACAATCGCGATAAGAACAGTGCCTTGACGCTATATTTTTAAACACTACACTGAACACATTAACTCGATTTCACAGCTACTAGAGTAGGTATAATACTCGTAGCAAGTGTCAGCTCATTTTAGCTACCTGAAGATGAGAGTTATATCAATTGCGATGAAAATAGTGCCTTGGAGCTATATTTTCAAACACTTTACTTATCACTTAAACTCTATTTCACAGCTATTAGAGTAGATATAATACTCGCAGGAAGCGTCAACTCATTTTAGCTACCTGAAGCTGAGAGTTAACTCAATCGCGATAAGAAAAGTGCCTTCGAGCTGTCTGCAGCTTAAAACTAGCCAAAGCGGCCGAATTAAGCTAAAAAGAACGATATTTCTAAACACTCTCACAGGACATGGTCATGACTGTGAGGACCATTTAGACAGAATTTTTCCCGGTTTATCTATCAGAAGAAGCTGAGTTCCATAACACATAAAATTTATTTCACAGCTATGAGAGTAGGTATAATACTCGCAGCAAGCGTCAGCTGATTTTAGCTACCTGAAGCTGAGAGTTAGCTCAATTGCAATTGAAAATAGTGCCTTGGAGCTATATTTTCAAACACTTCACTTATCACTTAAACTCTATTTCACAGCTACTAGAGTAGGTATAATACTCGTAGCAAGTGTCAACTGATTTTAGCTACGTGAAGCTGAGAGTTAGCTCAATTATGATAAGTATACGGTCTTGGAGCTATATTGTCAAACACTATGACAGGAAATGGTCATGACTGTGAGGACCATTTCGACAGACGCTGTAAAATCTATTTCACAGCCATTAAAGTAGGTATATTTACTCGCAGCAAGCGTCAGCTCATTTTAGCTACCTGAAGCTTCGAGTTAGCTCAATCGCGATAATAACAGTGCCGTGGAGCTATATTTTTAAACACTACACTGAACACATTAACTCTATTTCACAGCCATTAAAGTAGGTATATTTACTTGGAGCAAGCGTCAACTCATTTTAGCTACCTGAAGCTTCGAGTTAGATCAATTGCGATGAAAATAGTACCTTGAAGCTATATTTTTAAACACTACACTTAACACACAAACTCTATTTCACAGCTATGAGAGTAGGTATAATACTCGCAGCAAGCGTCAGCTCTTTTTAGATTCCTGAAGCTGAAGCTCAATTGCGATAAGAATAGTGGCTTCTAGCAGTCTGCAGCTTAAAATAAGCTAAAGCTAACTGAATTAAGCTAAAAAGAACGATATTTTTAAACACTGTCACAGGACATGGACATGACTGTGAGGACCATTTAGACAGAATTTTTCCCGGTTTATCTAGCAGAAGAAGTTGAGTACCATAACACATAAACTTAATTTCACAGCTATGAGAGTAGGTATAATACTCGCAGCAAGCGTCAACTCATTTTAGCTCCTGGCGCTGAGAGTTGGAACAATCGCGATAAGAACGGTGCCTTGGTGCTATATTTTTAAACACTACACTGAACACATTAACTCTATTTCACAGTTACTAGAGCAGGTATTATACTCGTAGCAAGTGTCATCTCATTTTAGCTACCTGAAGCTGAGAGTTAACTCAATCGCGATAAGAACAGTGCCTTGACGCTATATTTTTAATCACTACACTGTACACATTAACTCTATTTCACAGCCATTAAAGTAGGTATATTTACTCGGATCAAGCGTCAACTCATTTTAGCTACCTGAAGCTTCGAGTTAGATCAATTGCGATGAAAATAGTACCTTGAAGCTATATTTTTAAACACTACACTTAACACACAAACTCTATTTCACAGCTATGAGAGTAGGTATAATACTCGCAGCAAGCGTCAGCTCATTTTAGCTACCTGAGACAGAGAGCTAGCTCAATCGAGATAAGAACAGTGCTTTCGAGCTGTCTGCAGCTTGAAACTAGCCAAAGCGGCTGAATTAAGCTAAAAAGAACGATTATTTTAATCACTATCACAAGACATGGACATGACTATGAGGACCATTACAGCAGACGCTGTGAAATCTATTTCACAGATATGAGAGTAGGTATAATACTCGCAGCAAGCGTCAGCTCATTTTAGCTACCTGAAGCTTCGAGTTAGCTCAATCGCGATAATAACAGTGCCGTGGAGCTATATTTTTAAACACTACACTGAACACATTAACTCTATTTCACAGCTACTAGAATAGGTATAATACTCGTAGCGAGTGTCAGCTAATTTTAGTTACCTGAAGCTGAGAGTTAGCTCAATTGCGATGAAAATAGTACCTTGAAGCTATATTTTTAAACACTACACTGAACACATTAACTCTATTTCACAGCTATAAGAGTAGGTATAATACTCGTAGCAAGTGTCAGCTCATTTTAGCTACCTGAAGCTGAGAGTTAGCTCAAATGCAATGAAAATAGTTCATTGAAGCTATATTTTCAAACACTTCACTTAACACCTAAACTCTATTTCACAGCTATGAGAGTTGGTATAATACTCGCAGCAAGCGTCAGCTCATTTTAGCTACCTGAAACAGAGAGCTAGCTCAATCGAGATAAGAACAGTGCTTTCGAGCTGTCTGCAGCTTAAAACTAGCCAAAGCAGCTGAATTAAGCTAAAAAGAACGATTATTTTAAACACTGTCACAAGACATGGACATGACTATGAGGACCATTACGGCAGACGCTGTGAAATCTATTTCACAGCCATTAGAGTAAGTATAATACTCGGAGCAAGCGTTAACTCATTTTAGCTACCTGAAGCAGAGAGCTAGCTCAATTGAGATAAAAATAGTGTCTTGAAGCGATATTTTCAAACCCTTTACTTATCACTTAAACTCTATTTCACAGCTATGAGAGTAGGTATAATACTCGCAGCAAGCGTCAGCTCTTTTTAGCTTCCTGAAGCTGAGAGTTAGCTCAATCTCGATAAGAACAGTGCCTTGGCGCTATATTTTTAAACACTACACTGAACACATTAACTCTATTTCACAGCTACTAGAGTAGGTATAATACTCGCAGGAAGCGTCAACTCATTTTAGCTTCCTGAAGCTGAGAGTTAGCTCAATCGCGATAAGAACAGTGCCTTGGCGCTATATTTTTAAACACTGCACTGAACACATTAACTCTATATCACAGCCATTAAAGTAGGTATATTTACTTGGAGCAAGCGTCAACTCATTTTAGCTACCTGAAGCTTCGAGTTAGCTCAATCGCGATAAGAACAGTGCCTTGGCGCTATATTTTTAAACACTACACTGAACACATTAACTCTATTTCACAGTGACTAGAGTAGGTATAATACTCGCAGGAAGCGTCAGCTCATTTTAGCTACCTGAAGCTGAGAGTTAACTCAGTCGCGATAAGAACAGTGCCTTGGCGCTATATTTTTAAACACTACACTGAACACATTAACTCTATTTCACAGCTACTAGAGTAGGTATAATACTCGCAGGAAGCGTCAACTCATTTTAGCTACCTGGCGCTGAGAGTTGGCACAATCGCGATAAGAACGGTGCCTTGGTGCTATATTTTTAAACACTACACTGAACACATTAACTCTATTTCACAGCTACTAGAGTAGGTATAATACTCGTAGCAAGTGTCAGCTCATTTTAGCTACCTGAAGCTGAGAGTTAGCTCAATTGCGATGAAAATAGTGCCTTGGAGCTATATTTTCAAACCCTTCACTTATCACTTAAACTCAATTTCACAGCTTTGAGAGTAGGTATAATACTTGCAGCAAGCGTCAACTCATTTTAGCTACCTGGCGCTGAGAGTTGGCACAATCGCGATAAGAACAGTGCCTTGGCGCTATATTTTTAAACACTACACTGAACACATTAACTCTATTTCACAGCCACTAGAGTAGGTATAATACTCGCAGCAAGCGTCAGCTCTTTTTAGCTTCCTGAAGCTGAAAGTTAGCTCAATCGCGATAAGAACAGTGCCTTGGCGCTATATTTTTAAATAGTACACTGAACACATTAACTCTATTTCAGTGACTAGAGTAGGTATAATACTCGCAGGAAGCGTCAGCTCATTTTAGCTACCTGAAGCTGAGAGTTAACTCAATCGCGATAAGAAAAGTGCCTTCGAGCTGTCTGCAGCTTAAAACTAGCCAAAGCGGCTGAATTAAGCTAAAAAGAACGATATTTTTAAACACTGTCACAGGACATATCGACGGACGCCATGTAATCTATTTCACAGCCATTAAAGTAGGTATATTTACTCGCAGCAAGCGTCAGCTCATTTTAGCTACCTGAAGCTGAGAGTTAGATCAATTGCGATGAAAATAGTGCATTGAAGCTATATTTTCAAACACTTCACTTAACACCTAAACTCTATTTCTCAGCTTTGAGAGTAGGTATAATACTCGCAGCAAGCGTCAGCTCTTTTTAGCTTCCTGAAGCTGAGAGTTAGCTCAATCGCGATAAGAACAGTGCCTTGGCGCTATATTTTTAAACACTACACTGAACACATTAACTCTATTTCACAGCTACTAGAGTAGGTATAATACTCGCAGGAAGCGTCAACTCATTTTAGCTACCTGGCGCTGAGAGTTGGCACAATCGCGATAAGAACGGTGCCTTGGTGCTATATTTTTAAACACTACACTGAACACATTAACTCTATTTCACAGCTACTAGAGTAGGTATAATACTCGTAGCAAGTGTCAGCTCATTTTAGCTACCTGAAGCTGAGAGTTAGCTCAATTGCGATGAAAATAGTGCCTTGGAGCTATATTTTCAAACCCTTTACTTATCACTTAAACTCTATTTCACAGCTATGAGAGTAGGTATAATACTCGCAGCAAGCGTCAGCTCTTTTTAGGTTCCTGAAGCTGAGAGTTAGCTCAATTGCGATAAGAACAGTGCCTTGGCGCTATATTTTTAAACACTACACTGAACACATTAACTCTATTTCACAGCTACTAGAGTAGGTATAATACTCGCAGGAAGCGTCAACTCATTTTAGCTACCTGGAACTGAGAGTTAGCCCAATCGCGATAAGAACAGTGCCTTGGAGCTATATTTTTAAACACTACACTGAACACATAAACTCTATTTCACAGTTACTAGAGTAGGTATAATACTCGTAGCAAGTGTCAACTCATTTTAGCTACCTGAAGCTGAGAGCTAGCTCAATCGAGATAAGAGCAGTGCCTTCGAGCTGTCTGCAGCGTAAAACTAGCCAAAGCGCCTGAATTAAGCTAAAAAGAACGATATTTCTAAACACTGTCACAGGACATGGTCATGACTGTGAGGACCATTTAGAGAGAATTTTTCCCGCTTTATCTAGCAGAAGAAGCTGAGTTCCATAACACGTAAACTTTATTTCACAGCTATAAGAGTAGGTATAATACTCGCAGCAAGCGTCAGCTCATTTTAGCTACCTGAAGCTGAGAGTTAGCTCAATTGCAATGAAAATAGTGCCTTGGAGCTATATTTTCAAACACTTCACTTATCACTTAAACTCAATTTCACAGCTTTGAGAGTAGGTATAATACTCGCAGCAAGCGTCAACTCATTTTAGCTACCTGGCGCTGAGAGTTGGCACAATCGCGATAAGAACAGTGCCTTGGCGCTATATTTTTAAACACTACACTGAACACATTAACTCTATTTCGCAGCTATGAGAGTAGGTATAATACTCGCAGCAAGCGTCAGCTCATTTTAGCTACCTGAAGCAGAGAGCTAGCTCAATTGAGATAAAAATAGTGTCTTGAAGCGATATTTTCAAACACTACACTTAACACACAAACTCTATTTCACAGCTATTAGAGTAGATATAATACTCGCAGGAAGCGTCAACTCATTTTAGCTACCTGGCGCTGAGAGTTAGCACAATCGCGATAATAACAGTGCCGTGGAGCTATATTTTTAAACACTACACTGAACACATTAACTCTATTTCACAGCTGCTAGAGTAGGTATAATACTCGGAGCAAGTGTCAACTCATTTTAGCTACCTGAAGCTGAGAGTTAACTCAATCGCGATAAGAAAAGTGCCTTCGAGCTGTCTGCAGCTTAAAACTAGCTAAAGCGGCTGAATTAAGCTAAAAACAACGATATTTCTAAACACTGTCACAGGACATGGTCATGACTGTGAGGACCATTTAGACAGAATTTTTCCCGGTTTATCTATCAGAAGAAGCTGAGTTCCATAACACATAAACTTTATTTCACAGCTATGAGAGTAGGTATAATACTCGCAGCAAGCGTCAGCTAATTTTAGTTACCTGAAGCTGAGAGTTAGCTCAATTGCAATGAAAATAGTTCATTGAAGCTATATTTTCAAACACTTCACTTAACACCTAAACTCTATTTCACAGCTATGAGAGTAGGTATAATACTCGCAGCAAGCGTCAGCTCATTTTAGCTACCTGAAGCTGAGAGTTAACTCAATCGCGATAAGAAAAGTGCCTTCGAGCTGTCTGCAGCTTAAAACTATCCAAAGCGGCTGAATTAAGCTAAAAAGAACGATATTTCTAAACACTGTCACAGGACATGGTCATGACTGTGAGGACCATTTAGACAGAATTTTTCCCGGTTTATCTATCAGAAGAAGCTGAGTTCCATAACACATAAACTTGATTTCACAGCTATGAGAGTAGGTATATTTACTCGCAGCAAGCGTCAGCTCATTTTAGCTACCTGAAGCTGAGAGTTAGCTCAATTGCGATGAAAATAGTGCCTTGGAGCTATATTTTCAATCCCTTTACTTATCACTTAAACTCTATTTCACAGCTATGAGAGTAGGTATAATACTCGCAGCAAGCGTCAGCTCTTTTTAGCTTCCTGAAGCTGAGAGATAGCTCAATCGCGATAAGAACAGTGCCTTGGCGCTATATTTTTAAACACTACACTGAACACATTAACTCTATTTCACAGCTACTAGAGTAGGTATAATACTCGTAGCAAGTGTCAACTCATTTTAGCTACCTGAAGCTGAGAGTTAACTCAATCGCGATAAGAAAAGTGCCTTCGAGCTGTCTGCAGCTTAAAACTAGCTAAAGCGGCTGAATTAAGCTAAAAACAACGATATTTCTAAATACTGTCACAGGACATGGTCATGACTGTGAGGACCATTTAGACAGAATTTTTCCCGGTTTATCTATCAGAAGAAGCTGAGTTCCATAACACATAAACTTTATTTCACAGCTATGAGAGTAGGTATATTTACTCGCAGCAAGCGTCAGCTCATTTTAGCTACCTGAAGCTGAGAGTTAGTTCAATTGCGATGAAAATAGTGCCTTGGAGCTATATTTTCAATCCCTTTACTTATCACTTAAACTCTATTTCACAGCTATGAGAGTAGGTATATTTACTCGCAGCAAGCGTCAGCTCATTTTAGCTACCTGAAGCTGAGAGTTAGCTCAAATGCAATGAAAATAGTTCATTGAAGCTATATTTTCAAACACTTCACTTAACACCTAAACTCTATTTCACAGCTATGAGAGTTGGTATAATACTCGCAGCAAGCGTCAGCTCATTTTAGCTACCTGAAACAGAGAGCTAGCTCAATCGAGATAAGAACAGTGCTTTCGAGCTGTCTGCAGCTTAAAACTAGCCAAAGCGGCTGAATTAAGCTAAAAAGAACGATTATTTTAAATACTGTCACAAGACATGGACATGACTATGAGGACCATTACGGCAGACGCTGTGAAATCTATTTCACAGCCATTAGAGTAAGTATAATACTCGGAGCAAGCGTTAACTCAATTTAGCTACATGAAGCAGAGAGCTAGCTCAATTGAGATAAAAATAGTGTCTTGAAGCGATATTTTCAAACATTACACTTAACACACAAACTCTATTTCACAGCTATTAGAGTAGATATAATACTCGCAGGAAGCGTCAACTCATTTTTGCTACCTGGCGCTGAGAGTTAGCTCAATTGCGATGAAAATAGTGCCTTGGAGCTATATTTTCGAACCCTTTACTTATCACTTAAACTCTATTTCACAGCTATGAGAGTAGGTATAATACTCGCAGCAAGCGTCAGCTCTTTTTAGCTTCCTGAAGCTGAGAGTTAGCTCAATCGCGATAAGAACAGTGCTTTGGCGCTATATTTTTAAACACTACACTGAACACATTAACTGTATTTCACAGCTACTAGAGTAGGTATAATACTCGCAGGAAGCGTCAACTCATTTTAGCTTCCTGAAGCTGAGAGTTAGCTCAATCGCGATAAGAACAGTGCCTTGGCGCTATATTTTTAAACACTACACTGAACACATTAACTCTATTTCACAGTGACTAGAGTAGGTATAATACTCGCAGGAAGCGTCAGCTCATTTTAGCTACCTGAAGCTGAGAGTTAACTCAATCGCGATAAGAAAAGTGCCTTCGAGCTGTCTGCAGCTTAAAACTAGCCAAAGCGGCTGAATTAAGCTAAAAAGAACGATATTTTTAAACACTGTCACAGGACATTTCGACGGACGCCATGTAATCTATTTCACAGCCATTAAATTAGGTATATTTACTCGCAGCAAGCGTCAGCTCATTTTAGCTACCTGAAGCTGAGAGTTAGATCAATTGCGATGAAAATAGTGCATTGAAGCTATATTTTCAAACACTTCACTTAACACCTAAACTCTATTTCACAGCTATGAGAGTAGGTATAATACTCGCAGCAAGCGTCAGCTCTTTTTAGCTTCCTGAAGCTGAGAGTTAGCTCAATCGCGATAAGAACAGTGCCTTGGCGCTATATTTTTAAACACTACACTGAACACATTAACTCTATTTCACAGCTACTAGAGTAGGTATAATACTCGCAGGAAGCGTCAACTCATTTTAGCTACCTGGCGCTGAGAGTTAGCACAATCGCGATAATAACAGTGCCGTGGAGCTATATTTTTAAACACTACACTGAACACATTAACTCTATTTCACAGCTACTAGAGTAGGTATAATACTCGTAGCAAGTGTCAACTCATTTTAGCTACCTGAAGCTGAGAGTTAACTCAATCGCGATAAGAAAAGTGCCTTCGAGCTGTCTGCAGCTTAAAACTAGCTAAAGCGGCTGAATTAAGCTAAAAACAACGATATTTCTAAACACTGTCACAGGACATGGTCATGACTGTGAGGACCATTTAGACAGAATTTTTCCCGGTTTATCTATCAGAAGAAGCTGAGTTCCATAACACATAAACTTTATTTCACAGCTATGAGAGTAGGTATAATACTCGCAGCAAGCGTCAGCTCATTTTAGCTACCTGAAGCTGAGAGTTAGCTCAATAGCAATGAAAATAGTGCCTTGGAGCTATATTTTCAAACACTTCACTTATCACTTAAACTCAATTTCACAGCTTTGAGAGTAGGTATAATACTCGCAGCAAGCGTCAACTCATTTTAGCTACCTGGCGCTGAGAGTTAGCACAATCGCGATAAGAACAGTGCCTTGGCGCTATATTTTTAAACACTACCCTGAACACATTAACTCTATTTCACAGCCACTAGAGTAGGTATAATACTCGCAGCAAGCGTCAGCTCTTTTTAGCTTCCTGAAGCTGAGAGTTAGCTCAATCGCGATAAGAACAGTGCCTTGGCGCTATATTTTTAAATACTACACTGAACACATTAACTCTATTTCACAGTGACTAGAGTAGGTATAATACTCGCAGGAAGCGTCAGCTCATTTTAGCTACCCGAAGCTGAGAGTTAACTCAATCGCGATAAGAAAACTGCCTTCGAGCTGGCTGCAGCTTAAAACTATCCAAAGCGGCTGAATTAAGCTAAAAAGAACGATATTTCTAAACACTGTCACACGACATGGTCATGACTGTGAGGACCATTTAGACAGAATTTTTCCCGGTTTATCTATCAGAAGAAGCTGAGTTCCATAACACATAAACTTGATTTCACAGCTATGAGAGTAGGTATATTTACTCGCAGCAAGCGTCAGCTCATTTTAGCTACCTGAAGCTGAGTGTTAGCTCAATTGCGATGAAAATAGTGCCTTGGAGCTATATTTTCAATCCCTTTACTTATCACTTAAACTCTATTTCACAGCTATGAGAGTAGGTATAATACTCGCAGCAAGCGTCAGCTCTTTTTAGCTTCCTGAAGCTGAGAGTTAGCTCAATCGCGATAAGAACAGTGCCTTGGCGCTATATTTTTAAACACTACACTGAACACATTAACTCTATTTCACAGCTACTAGAGTAGGTATAATACTCGTAGCAAGTGTCAACTCATTTTAGCTACCTGAAGCTGAGAGTTAACTCAATCGCGATAAGAAAAGTGCCTTCGAGCTGTCTGCAGCTTAAAACTAGCTAAAGCGGCTGAATTAAGCTAAAAACAACGATATTTCTAAACACTGTCACAGGACATGGTCATGACTGTGAGGACCATTTAGACAGAATTTTTCCCGGTTTATCTATCAGAAGAAGTTGAGTTCCATAACACATAAACTTTATTTCACAGCTATGAGAGTAGGTATAATACTCGCAGCAAGCGTCAGCTCATTTTAGCTACCTGAAGCTGAGAGTTAGCTCAATTGCAATGAAAATAGTGCCTTGGAGCTATATTTTCAAATAGTTCACTTATCACTTAAACTCTATTTCACAGCTACTAGAGTAGGTATAATACTCGTAGCAAGTGTCAGCTAATTTTAGTTACCTGAAGCTGATAGTTAGCTCAATTGCGATGAAAATAGTGCCTTGGAGCTATATTTTCAAACGCTTTACTTATCACTTAAACTCTATTTCACAGCTACTAGAGTAGGTATAATACTGGTAGCAAGTGTCAGCTCATTTTAGCTACCTGAAGCTGAGAGTTAGCTCAATCGCCATAAGAACAGTGCCTTCGAGCAGTCTGCAACTGAAAATACGCTAAAGCTAGCTGAATTAAGCTAAAAAGAACGATATTTTTAAAGACTGTCACAGGACATGAACATGACTGTGAGGACCATTTAGACCGAATTTATCCCCGTTTATCTAGCGGAAGAAGCTTAGTTCCATAACACATAAACTTTATTTCACAGCTATGAGAGTAGGTATAATACTCGCAGCAAGTGTCAGCTCATTTTAGCTACCTGAAGCTGAGAGTTAGCTCAAATGCGTTACCCTTAGATACAAGTTTTCAGTCCGATCGGAAATATCGACCAAATTGACCTTTCTGGGCTTTTTCCGACCCGACCCGATCCCAAAATGGCCACTTTTTGTACCTAAGTTATACGGCTAAATTTGGTTACTGTAGCTTCGATTCAAATTATCCGTTTTTGACGATCCAAAGTGCTTTTCCAAGGTATTTTGGGACGCTCTTTCAGAATCCCAAAGCAGAAAATAGGTCAGTCAAACCGTTGCAAAATTATAGAAAGAATTTGATTTTTAAAATTCTTCTCCAGCCTAAGAAGTACAATTAAATTCTTTCGATGTCATCGAAGTTCACTATATCCGCCAATATTTTCCCGTTCTTTCGAATGCAAGTGTCGCCAATCCGTAGGATTAATAGGAAAAGAGCTAAAACGAAAAAATTCGGAATTTTTATTCGAGACCTATCTAGATCGAAAGATCTCGCCGAGTTACCCCTAGATACAAGTTTTCAGCCAGATCGGAGATATCGACCAAATTGACCTTTCTAGGCCCTTTCCGACCCGACCCGATCCCAAAATGGCCACTTTTTGTACCTAAGGTACATGGCTAAGAAGTGCACTTAAATTCTTTCGATATCATCGAAGTTCACTACAGAGTCTTACAGATTTTTCCAGGGTCGGATGGTAGGTTCGACTGGTTTTAGTACGCACTGCTTCATCGACTTTGAAACGGGCGATTTCAAAACTTGTCAAATTACTTTCAGAAGATTCAAGAGTTTAAGATTGAAGGTTGAAGATTGAAGATAGAAAATTATGTATATTTAAAGTTAATTTTTTGATTTAATTGAAAATTTTTAATTTTATTAGTTAAATTTTAGCTTGATATATTTTGTTACGCGAATTTGAGTTATTCGTGCTTTAAAGATTGTTATTATATAAGACCGATTTCATCTCAAATCATGCAGGCCGACAGCACATATCTCTCCGAATCAGCTCAAATTATAGTATATTATTCTACTCGGAAAATAAGCGTATAAGTATTTTTTTATTTTTTGATAGCATCAAAATTGCATGTGTGACTCCTCAATGACTCCTCAAATTTCGTTTCTCAAAAATCGAAAACTTTTTTCTTTTTAAATCGTCTAATTCGTCTTTTTATGGATATTTAAAAATAATTCTGTACATATTCGATGCTGTTGGTGATACTCTTTCGATCTGCCAAGTTCAAAAATTTTTTTACAAAAAATCAAGGATGATATGGCATTTTTTATAAACAATGAAAAATGCTTTTTTCTCAACAAAGCCATCTTTTTTTTTTCCCAATTT
Source organism: Gastracanthus pulcherrimus (assembly GCA_949152435.1). NCBI lineage: Eukaryota > Metazoa > Arthropoda > Insecta > Hymenoptera > Pteromalidae > Gastracanthus > Gastracanthus pulcherrimus. The sequence continues at coordinate 68,321,925 of OX424573.1, read as the reverse complement.
TTTTTTATAGATAGCTAGTCTCAATACCTATATGGTCATATACATGACATTTGAAATATTTTTGTTTTTTAAGAGATATAAACGAAATAAGAAAAAAAATTTATGTACCCCTAAGTATAATGATTATTCGTATATAGCACAGCAAGAATATGTGCATTAGGAGAATACGTGTACGATTATTTATATATGTGTGTGTGTACACCATAGAGGAGTATAACGCATGGTACTAGAATTCTCCGCAAGGTGGCTAAAACTCATCTTTTGCTATCACGTAGATAATGTTAGTTATTTTAGCTTATTTAAGGAACCCGGTCTAGTTATCTTAATATATATAGTAATACTTATACATACTAAGATTTCTCTTGAATTATGGCTGACATTTATTCAACAAAGAGGCGCAAGTGTCCAAACTTTTTTGGATCACACAAAAAAAAACGTATATGATGCCACTGTTAAATTTAGAAAATTGGAGAATTTAGCAGAACTTCTTCGACAAAGTTTTCCTAACAAAGCAGTGCAGAGTTCGGATTATGTATGCTTCAATTGTTATGAACGCGTTAAAAATATTGAACCAGAGGAAATAATTGATGCGATTCATTCAGACAATTATACTGACTTGGACAGTGATACTGAAGACCATGATTTTCGAGCTAGCACCTCAGAGCGGATTGAGCATTTAAACGAAACCTTAATTTCAAGTTCTTTTGGTAATGTTTTGCCACTTAAAAGGAAAAGAGGTATTGATGATTCATCTGTACAAAGATACATTATTAGAAAAAAATCAGAACTAGTATCTTCATTCTCATCTGCAACTAGCTCAAAATTGTCAGAAGCATACAATGTTTGCATTGATGAATCACATGATGATTTGACTCAATGCTTCTGCAATGAATGGCTCAATAACTTGCGAGTAGCGCTTGAAAATTGTGACAGTATCAATGAGAAAATTAGAATTTTAACGTTGCTTCCTTCGTCATTAACAAAATCTAGTATTTTATCAGCATTTCCCGAAGTAACTGTTTATATGATTGACAAAGCAAGAATGCTTGTAACAACTAAGGGAATATATTCTGAACCTGACGCGTATACTGGTCATCCATTGGACGAAAAGTCTACAAAAATTGCCATGGAATATTTTCTAAACGATGACTTTAACTGTACACATCAAAGCCCTAATAAATGTGATGTTGTGACTGTTCAACAAAATGGAAAAAAAGAAAAAAAAATAAAACGTTATTTGACACGCAGTTTAAAAGAGGCGTATAAACTATTCAAACAAGAAAACCCAGACATAAAAATCGGTATAACAAAGTTTTATACATTAAAACCAAAGTTTGTTATGTTGAGCCCGTCGAAGGAAGTGTGTCTGTGCATTTACTGTGCAAATTTTGATTTATACGTTAATAGTCTAAATAATTTCCTAGGAAGCAAACATTCAGAGCTCGATAGAGTTCGTTCTACACTTTTATCGACAATTGTTTGCTCCAATTTGTCCGATAAGTGTCATTTTCAAGAATGTACTTTATGCCCAGGTTCTGAAAATATCAACCTAAGTTTGTTTGGATTAGAGACAACTAATGAACATGAGGAGATTGTTTTTGCTATGTGGGAAAATGGCCATCTTGTGAAGAAAAGATTAACAATCTCCAATTTTTTTTAGCGATCTTTCTTCTTAGACAGTCAAGCAAAACAAGCGTTCATTTAAATATTAAAAATATACAAAGAAAAGCTATAAAAGAAGAGAAAGAAATAGCTGCAGCTAACTCAGGTCATCTAGTACTGCATGGTGATTTTGCAGAAAATTGGTCAGTGATTCACAGTAACCCTATTCAAGGTACTCACTGGGTTAATCAACAGGTCTCTATTTTCACAGCAGTTTGTTATCAAGGAAAACTAACAAAAACTTTTGCTGTCATCAGTTATGATAGAAAACACGATTCTGCCCATGCCTTGTTAGTAATGGAAAAAATAATTGATTCGATGAAAAATGATTCAACCGATTTAATAGATCAAATATTGATTATAACAGATGGAGCAGCAAGCCACTTTAAAAACGATTTCAATTGTATGAAATGAAAAATGCTTCCATCAATAAAAAATGGTTGTTTTCAGCTACAGGTCACGGGAAAGGTGCATGTAATGGTGTTGGCGGACTAGTCAAACACTATGCAACTAGACATAATCTTCAGAAGAGTCATATTGAATTAATACAAGATGCCAATGCTTTTGTAACAAAAGTTCAATCTTATACTAATAATATTAAACTAATCTTACTACCAAAAGAAGATATTGAAGTTTTTAGAGAAAATAAAATAAAAGAGTGGCTTAAGGCTCCTAAATATAATGGCATTCAGAAAACCCATGTATGAAAAGTAAATGTAGGTAAAAAGAAAAAATCTTATACCGGTCGAACTGCTCTTCATTCTTTAACAAAATTGTTAAATAAAGAGAAACAGAAGAAGAAGAAAATCAACTCAAAGAATCGTGTTAGCAGGAAAGTTAGAAAAAGCAATAAAATGTCTAAAAATCATAAAAAAGGGAAAAATACATAGGATTTTTTCTTGCACGACAGTGCTATGGGGGAACATACATTTTTTTCTTATTTCGTTTATATCTCTTAAAAAACAAAAATATTCCAAATGTCATGTATATGAGCATATAGGTATTGAGACTAGCTATCTATAAAAAAAAATTGAGTAAAAAAAAAGATGGCTTTTTTGAGAAAAAAGCATTTTTCATTGTTTATAAAAAATGCCATATCATCCTTGATTTTTTGTAAAAAAATTTAGAACTTGGCAGATCGAAAGAGTATCACCAACAGCATCGAATATGTACATAATTATTTTCAAATATCCATAAAAAGACGAATTAGAACGATTTAAAAAGAAAAAAGTTTTCGATTTTTGAGAAACGAACTTTGAGGAGTCATTTTTGAAAAAAAGCATAACACATGCAATTTTGATGCTATCGAAAAATAAAAAAATACGTATACGCTTATTTTCCGAGTAGAATAATATACTATAATTTGAGCTGATTCGGAGAGATAGGTGCTGTCGGCCCGCATGATTTGAGATGAAATCGGTCATAAAGATTATGATCGTTTCTAATGTAACGAGGTGGGCGAAATGTTCATATGATTCTGTACATATATTAGTACTACGTTAGTCAATCTTCTTACTATTAAAAGTTCGAGAGTGTTCTCCAAACTACGCGAGTCTAAAGTCGCGTGCGTCTACAGCCGAGAAGATTTCTGGGACGCCCCAGTCACTCCGCGGATCGCCCAGCGCACGGTCGCGCCTACCTCTCGCTCGCATTTCTTGGAGTAATAAAATCTCCGATACGCAAGTAAAGTTCAGTATCGCGACTCCCACTTATTTACCTCCTCACCTCAACAGTATTAATATGAGTAATATTCTCAATATAGGGAAAAAAAAAACAGTAGCAAAATTTATACGTATTTAAATTATAACTAGAAAAATAAAATTAATAAAAAATCAAAAGAAATTATTAAATCAATTTATTTAGATATTTATTTATTTATATGCTTATTTATTTATTTGTTTATTGTTTATTAATATTTATTTATAACAAAGATACAATATCGATATAACGATATGTGTAATCTAGATATATATAAGTAAATGAATGAATGCGACTGTTTGCTTGATTGACAAAACACACGGATAGTTATTCCACAACTTGTTTCCGTCAGAGCGCGTAATTTTCCACTAGAGCGCGTGAGCTTCTATTCGAGCGGAAAGTGCCGTCCCGTTGGTAATTACCCGCGCGGGCGAGGGGAACGAGGTACACGTAAGCGAATCGATACGAGCGAGAGGAACGAGGCACGCGTAAGAAGCAGCCTGCAGTCGGCATGTTGTAGCACCACCTGTGTATACGTGTTGTTGTTTACTGGAAATTAGAATTGCTGGATACACAATCCTCTTGTGTTTATTTAATTCAATGGATTTCTAAGTGGCAAATGGATTTATCCACGAAATAAAGTACGTAGCAGTGATCAGATAAGTTCCATGTTTATAATTTATGTATAATATTATGTAAAAGGAAGAACTTTAGCTTTATGTAAAATTTTAATATTTACTTTTCAGCAATCAACTGTTATTATTAGTTACTGGGAATATTCAAATGAATATAATGTTATTCAGCTGGAATTGTCAAATGTAAGTTGCATAATTATCAAAAATATACTTAAAGCGAATGAATGTTGTAATAATTTATCATAGACCAACATTCATTAACATAATTCTAAGTAAATTAATGGTAATTAATTAATATGTAATTGTTCACTTGTTATTAAATATACAAACTTTTAAATATACAGATATATAAATACACACATATGTTAAGCAAATTGTGGCGCCGAACGTGTGGGGTATTATATCGTAGCTGTGCGCTACTCGCTTTTGCTTATTGACGCACCAAAATTTTGGAGTATTGGACTTATTTTGGGGACAAACAATTTGTTCAAGACTGCAAAATTCTATAGGGTGTAGTGTGGCTTTATGTGATGTGTTAAGCAAGAAGAACTTGATGGGATTACTTATTATAAAAGAATAGTATAAATTAGTGTGCGACGCTAGGATTTTTGTAAGGTTTTTAAATAGTCTTAAATACTGGAAATGTTTTGAAGTGCATTATTTATGTATAAGTGTGTATTCGAAATTAATGTAAAAAGTTTCATGTTAATTAAGCTTATTGAAGAAAACAAAAGGTTAAATTTGATTGCGAGGCGATAAAATTCCTGACTTCTTAGAGTGGAAAATTTAAAAAGAATTGTTATTTGTGTTTAAAACAATTTAAAATGATTAAGCTAAAAGAAATATAACTGTTTTAAATGTAAATTTACAATTTGTAATAAGATTATGCAGTTAAAATGTTAAAATTAAAGTTTATATGTGGTGAAAGTGTGGTAAATCTTGTGTTATGTAATCAAATTATTGAGAAATTAATACTAGGTTTAGTGTGCTGTGTATGATTTGAATGTTTTAAATGTTTAAATTATAAAAGAGTTGTTTAAAAGCAAGAGCGTGGACCATAAGAGTGCTATGGTGTGTATATTTGCTTTTACGTCAAAACTGTAGAAAGCATGTAGTGTATAAATACCATAAAAGATGATATGTATGTGTGTTTAATTATAAATTCTTCTTCCGAATAGATCAAAGTGTGTATAAATCAATTGTTTTGGTGAAGCGTAAAGGTAAAAATGTAATCAAGTGTGTGAGGTTGTTATAAATTTATATATTTAGTAAATAATGTATGCATGCGAGTGCATGTATCTTAAAAGATACTATATGTATAGTGTGTATAGACTTTGTGTGGAATATCCAGATGTGAGTAATCAAATAAATATGAATATGTAAAATAAGAGTTAATGTCTTAATCAGCAAGTAATATCTGAATCAAGATTAATGCTGTGTAGGTTAAAAAGTGGTGTTTTAAAAGAAATCTATTAGGTGTTTATTTTTTTTTAAATAATTTTATATCTCAATCTTAATAATGATATAAGAAAAAAATGTGTTTGGGAAAGAATAGTATTGTGTAGGATGACTAGGATACTAGCGTGAATCGGCCACGTACTTGTACCATGTAAAATATTAAATGTAAAATATGAAATGAATTTTATTCATGCACATGCAGTTAAGGATAGGAATAGTAGGGTCTTTATAGCTTTCTTTTTAGTATATGTTTATAATTTTTAGTAATATTTTAATATCTCATTTTTTATAATATTTTCAATCAAATTCATGTTTGATAATTCTCTTTCAAAATTTTAGTAAGTTTATAATTATATGTATATATAAAAAGTAAAAGAAAAGACAAGAAAAAGAAAATTCTACAATGCACTGATCCCACCGCTCTTCACCAAATAATTAGCTGTCACATACTGGCTTTTATTGTTAACTAATAAAAGTTCGAACGTTACGGCTTTTCTCGCGTCTCGCCAAGCGGTTTCCACGCGTGAGATAATTGATTTGCGTAGCTGAGGCAGAAAGGGAGGCTTGGAGAGGAGTTGGACAGTGAGCGGACTCATGAGTACGTAGTAGGATTTTAAAGAAATATATTATTTGTTACCTTTTAATTCTTTTCTATTTTAGAACCCTGCAGCTGGTACACTTTTGGTCTGCGCTTTTGATGGTGCACGTGGGTGCATCGCTCGCTTGCTCGTAGTTGGAAAAATCGCGCACGTTTATACTTTATCACGGGCCGTTTTATTCTATGTAATACGTATCGGTAAAAATACACGTGGTGGTCGAACTTTGCTCGTGGTGCAGCGACGATCCGTACACTTCGGCTTCTGTCTCGAAAATAATCTGCCTGCAGGCAGTCTTACTGGAGCTGAGGGCTCTTATATAGAATTTGTATTGACAATAAATGGGAAATCTTACAATGGGCAGGTGCACGTTTTCCTGTGCGGCGGACCTCCGGAAAGATAATTTATGTGCTAGTATAGCGACTTCGTCTCGACTGACGGGCGACTTCTGGCCCCGAGTGTGAGTAAGAGAGCGGCTTTTATTACGGGTCCACCCGGAAAATGCGCACTTGTGTATACAATAGGTCTTATATTATAATACGCTTAACTAGAATATTACTTTCGACATAGAAACATCAGGTGACTAGATAATCAGCCGAGCTTGCTATGAAAAATATATATAGAATTCTATTTGGGATAATCAAACACAGGTGTCTATGTTTAATTAGCCGAAATGAAGCTCGATTGACTCATTCGACCTAACATCTCTATTAAAATTATTCTATCCTACGTGTCAACGATATGTGATTATATAAGTTTTTTATAAAATAGTTATTTCGTAGAGATATTACGAAAAGAGAAAAAAAAATAAAAATATGGAATTAATTCATCACAACTCTATAACGCAATACCCCAAGTGATAATTTTGCTGAGTCCCAACTATAAACTTTTAGCACATAGAAATATAAGATTTTCACTTTGAGTCGCTGGAACCGTTGTACTGTGGAGAAAAAAATTCAGATTTTCCACGAAATCACTAATTGGTAAAAACTTGGGTCACAAAATATAATTTCAATAAATACTAGCTATTAATTTTCCTAACCCCATTCACCCTGATTTTCCCTCATCACTAAGCCTCTATGCCGTTGGCACAGCATTTGTACCATGGTATTTCGTGACGTATATTTTAAACAATTAATGATTATTGCTCCACTTTGGTGACCCATCATTTACCTTACAAAATTTTGTATTTATCTATTATCATAAAGAGCGCCAGGTAAAGTACGCCTAGCTTAGCATGAGTTTCTCCCCGAGGAGGTTCCGTGAGGCATAGGAAATCAGGATGAATAATTTGTTATAAATAATGACACTATAATTTATACAATTTAAGTACCTAGGCTTTATTTCTATATTCTCGACGGTCGCTCTATATGCACAATTATTTTAAACTTCGGCGGTCACATGTTTTAATATGGCTACGCAGGCCCGCGCGCCTCGCTTTAAACGGCCGAACCATCACGCGTTCCCGAGACAATTATTTGGTAAATTACCGATCTTCAAACCCCTCTAAGTTTCCTAATTTTGCCGGTTTGTATGTCTGAATTTATACGCTATTATGTTCCCTCCCCGCCCCCCCCAATACCACGTCCGGATGTGATATCCGAATATTATAACAAACTGCCGCGCACTGAATCTGCTAATTAGGTGTTACACCACCAACTCGCAATTTACACCGTGATGTATGTGCTATTTTGCATTACTTTTACGCTATTAAACGCGAATTTTACGTTATTCTACATTTCTTTACATCTAGGAATCAGAACATTCTATGTAATTTTGGCATTTTATTCTGAATTTCTCGTTTTTTTTTTTGTTATTTCTGCACTACTTTGCGTTATTTTACGTTATTACGCGTTATTCTGTTACTTTACATCTAAGAATCAGAATCTTCTCCATATCTTCCTTTTTCAACGACATTTTTGCCTTATTTTGGTATTTTTCGCGATTTTTGCGTGTTTTATGCTCTACTTTACGTTATTATACGACGTTATTCTACGGTTCTTTACGCCGCAGGACGACAAAATGCCAGTACCGCTGTACTGGCGGTTAGGAAGCGCACTTACTTATAACGTCATTTTACACTAATTTTACGTTATTCTATGTTTCTATACATCTAAGAACCAGAACCTTCTCCATATCTCCCGTTTTCTGCGTGATTTTGGCCTATTTTTGGAATTTTTAGTTATTTTTACGCGATTTTATATTATTTTATGTTATTTTGCATTACTTTTATGTTATTTTAGCCTTTTTTAATTTTTCAATTATGATTTATGCGTTACTTTTACGTTATTTTACGCTACTTTTCGGTTATTCTACGTTCCTTTACGTTTAGGAATCAGAACCTTTTACACATCTCCCTTTTTGTACGTGATTTTGGCCTATTTTTAGAATTTTTCGTGTTTTTACGGGATTTATGTGCTATTTTACGTTCTCTTGTGTTATTTTACGGTATTCTACTTTCCTTACAGCTGGTAATCAGAATCTTCTTTTTTGGAATTCGTCGTTATTTTTAAGTGATTTGTGCGCTACTTTACGTTATTTTACGGTACTACACGTTATTCTATGGTTCTTTATATCTAAGAATCAGAACCTCTTCCATATCTGCCTTTTTAACGTTATATTGACTTATGTTTTGGAATTTTGCGTTTTTTTATGGGATTTATGCGCTACTTTACGTTTATTTACACTATAACACGTTATTCTATGTTTCTATACATCTAAGAATTAGAACTTTCTCCATACCTATATATATATAGGTAATATATATAGGTAGAATTAGAACTTTCTCCATATATATATATATATATATATATATATATATATATATATATATATATATATATATATATATATATATATATATATATATATTTTTTTTTTATTATTTAACGTCGCCATGTTTGTGCTTCCATGTGGTGCTAATCGACGACGGGGGTCTGCGGTGTGTTTGTAAACAAAGCACATGTAATTTTTACAGAGGTGCTTGTATCAATCGGCAGAGACTAGGATTCGAACCCGGGTCACCGGCGTGGGAATCCGACACTCTACCGACTGAGCCGCCGCAGGCCCATATATATATATATATATATATATATATATATATATATATATATATATATATATATATATATATATATATATATATATATATATATATATATATATATATATATATATATATATATATATATACACACATAAAAGAACTGGTTCCGAATGACTGATTCATCAACGCCCAGCCAAAACCACTGGACCGATCGGCTTGAAAATTTGTGGGTACGTTCCACCCACATAGTAGGTGCTCACTAAGGAACGGTTTTTTTAAATTTCACCCCCAGAGGGTGGAAAGGGTTAAAATGCGATTTTTAGTTTTTTTTACTATATTTCTTCAGTGAAAAAAGATTTTGAGATGGTTTTTGCGCCGTAATATATAGGAATGAGATTATATCGAGAACGATTTCTTGGTTTTATGATATTCCAACCCCGGGGGTGCAAAGGGTTAAGATGTGTTTTTTCTTTTTTTTAGTATGTTCTCCAATCAAAGTAGATTCATACATGTCTCACATACATAGTAAAGTATATAGTACCGATAAAGTGCCGCTAGATGTCTACGCTGAGCCTTACCCGTAAGTGAAACAATCGAGTCTAGACTATATATGAAGGCGATAGAGTCTTAAGAAGGCATTAGGAGTCTGAGAGCCCTAGTCAATCATGAGCAATATCACTGTGTTCCTGCATTATTTTCGATACTTTGCGTTGGTTTTATGAGTATTTTACGATAAGTGTGGAAATATCTTCTACATACATATAAGAACATGACCTAACTGACTGACTGACTGATTCATCAACGCTCAGCCAAAACCACTGGACCGATCAACTTCAAAATTTGTTGGTATTTTCCTATTAAATGATAGGTGCTCACTAAGAAAGGGTTGTTTGAAATTCCACCCCTGAGGGGTGAAAAGGGATTAAATGTGTTTTTATGTTTTTTTACTGTATTTCTGCAAGAAAATAAGATTTTAAGTTGATTCTTCCATCAAAATATCAGAAATAGGATTATGTAACAACAAATTTCTGGATTTTTTAAAATTCCACCCCTAAGGGATGAAATGTATTTTTATGGTTTTTTACTGTATTTCTGCAAGGAAATAAGATTTTAAATTGATTCTTGCGGCAAAATATCAGAAATACGATTATGCGGCAACCAATTTCTGGGTCTGCAGAAATTCCAGCCCTAAGGGGTGAAAAAGGGTAAAATGTGTTCTAATATTTTTGTACGAGTACTATATTTCTTTAATGTATCCAACGAAACAAGATTTTATTGAAGACAAAAGATTAAGTTGATTCATGCGCGAATTTCGTGAAAAAGTATAAATTTCTTCAGGTTAATTTTCAACTAAATATAATTAAGAAGCAAAATAAATATTTATAAATCAATCTATATCTATAAAAGAAGATATCCGATACACCTACTCACTGGCTCACTCACTAACTCATTCATCAACGTCCAGACGAAACCACTGGATCTATAGACTTGACATTTTTGTGGTATATAACTCTTATGGTGTAGAGGTGAGATAAGGACGGATTTTACCCCCATCCACGTTTAAGAGGGTGAAAAGGAGGTAAACGTATTTTTACGTTTTTATCGACATCTTCGGAATATCGAAAGTTAAGAATTCGATTTTTATTCCCAAAGGTTGCCTATGAAACTACCTAAATATCAATTTATGGATTTATGGTTACCCAAAAGGGGTAAAATCCTTTCTTATTTAAACCATAACGCAAATATATTTTATTATATTATAAAATTTCAAGTCCCCAAGTCAAATAATAAATATTATTTAATTGTGAATTCCACGCACTATTAGCACGGGCGAAGCTGTGACGGGGGATGCTAGTTATACATATATGTGTTTAGTTTACCCCTCGAAGTTTGAAATTTTAGGTTACGCCACCCACCATGCTCGGAGCGAATTGGTTTGGATTAGTCATAGGTCTTTTATGGCTTGAACACTCTCGATCCCCCATCCCTTAACCCGTATGAGCTTGGGAAATAAGAATTGGATCTACTTCCGATCCACTAATTATTTATTCCGGTGATAGATTTTGTCCGTATAATTAAGATGCATGCACTTATGCATCATCACTTATTTTCACAAACGGAACTACGTTTAAGCACCTCGACTGGCCCTACAATTTTAGATAGGATCCGAACCATCAGAGTCCCGATAGAGGTACTTAAGAAACTCTTGTGTAAAAAACAAAATCGGGGGTATCCAGCATTCAATCCAGGAACTTTTGGTTAGAAGATCGAGCCCAATCCACTAAGCCACTGCGGCTCTTTTTCTTTTCAATAAATTATTTTATAATTATAATGTTGTAGATTTGAAGGTACATATCAAAAAATAAAACAAGGCCTGGAACATTAAGAACACATGACATTTTTTGAAATAAGTAATTAACTTATCATTTAAGAAATAGGTAAGTAACTTTTTATTTTAATAATTAACAATATCTTGATTCGACAAACGTAAAATAATGTCAAATTTTTTTTAACCCTTCTGAAGGGAGGGCCGAGATATTTCGTCCAAACTACAAGTTGTTGCTTTATGCACTAGGACGAGATGTCTTGTTCAAAAAAATTTTCTGATGACTTTTAATAAAATCAATTTTAGATAACAGCAGCAATCAAGCAAATTATAGCTAATGACTTGTAGTAGTGCCATCAATTAAAAATGAAAATAAATACGTGCATTTAGAAGCAACTTTTAGGGGTGTATAACCCGTGCGCAGGGGGGGGGGTAAATTTATAATGTACGCTTTTATTAACGTATAATTTCATCGATTATACCAAGCTTTATTATACTATAACATTAAATTTGTTCTATATGACCTTTTTCGGCTAAGAAATATCTTAACTTGATAAATAATATTCTGATAAATTTGTTTGAAAATTATATTTTTGATTCAATTTTAAAGCCTGGTATAACTCTGCTCACATTCAATTGATTAAAGTATAGAAAACGGTAGCGTTTTAGGTAAATAAGTATAACATTTTCTTATATTCAGTTTACTAACCCTGTTTGAAAGAAATTCACAAAATATTTACATATTATTTATCTAAGCTTTATGAACAAGATTTTGAAGATCACTAATGCACTGTGCGAGTACTGCTTTTTCTTGATCAGGTGTAAACGCTTTTTTTACATTTTCTACAATCCATTGTACCATATGTTTTTGAGCAAGTTTACGCTCAACATTTTGAAGTTGCACTTGATAATCCAAACGTCTTTTTACCTCTTGATAAACGTGAGCTAAGCGTTCTCGATACGCTGCTTCCAATTGCATATTAATATTATCTTTTTTAATATCCATTATCATCTTTTGTCCATCAGTTCGCCATTGTTCTTTCTTTTCATGTTCAACGAGTTCTTGCAATACTTTTATTTTATCAGTTCTTGATGACTCCCAGGTGTTTTCATATTCATCAATATTTTTGTCCAGATATTTAGCAACAGTAGGTCCCAATTTCTTAATACCCACAATCAAAACTAAAGCAAGAGATAGTCCACTGTAAAATTCATGTTCAAGTACATAAATTTCTTTTGATACTAAATAAGTAGAAAGTCCGGCAGCAAATACGTAAGGACCTGTAAATAATTGTAAACATTACATTGAGTGCCTTAAAAGATTTTGATTTGTAATTGAATGCATTTTTAATTTAAATTAATATTTAGACATACTTTATTAAAATTTTGATTTAAAAGAATTAACCTATAAAGGATGGGTAGCTCATGTATGAGCCACAACTTCAATTCAGAAATTATTTGAGACAAAGGGACTGAAACTCAAAAACTTCTACTAGCTACACAGAGAAAAGTATTCCCCTTGCTGCGTAGTACCGAGAGACACGATGAAACAAGGTGTCTTATGTCCTCGTGTAACAGCGTGCGTCCCTCTCTGTTATTGGGAGTTTAAAATAAGGTTCGCGGACACGAAAATGGCGGCGGAGAAGGCACACTTTGCATTGTTTACATGTGAAATTCTTCCGTTTTAATTAAAAATAAAAGTGTAAAAGTGTTTGAGAGCTAAATAAATTAAGCACTGTGAGCTTCAAAGCCTTACATATTTAGACAAAAACAAAATTTTCTCCACGGCACAGCAGAACATCAAAAAGTGTCATAGTATATTATTAATATGCCAGAGTCAACGCATAATGTATAATATACTTACACAAACATGTAATTGCATCAACAGCATATTCTTTTACAATTAGGCTTTATATTTATACGATTTTCCACCATACTCAATGGAAATCCTGTAATGCGTGTCTCGTATACCGCTATCTTTGCCCCGAGAACCTTATTTTAAAGTCCCAATACTGTGTCCCTCGCCTTTCCATAATATGATCCGTGTAGGCACAACGTTTTGGAGTGCCATTCGTTGTGAGCATAGACGGCGTCGACCTCTGATGGCCCGCAAATGTGTATTATGGTCAGCGGATTTTACATTGTATCACACGGAAAGATAATGAAAACATTGAAAAAAAGTAACATATAAGGCATATTTTCGAATTGTTTTGCAGTAAGTGTTGTGCAATATTAATCTATTTCATTATCACATAGTATATGGTGCTAAAGATGCAAAAGGCATCACAGTACAGAGGGTAAACTATCTTTCTGTATTTTAGTAAGATCCCTTTGATTCTTTATCTTAATTCTGATCGTTTAATGCTATTTAAACTTTAGAGTACCGAGAAGCCACTATAATGGCTGAGAAAAAAGTTTTTCAGTTTTATTCATTCTATGGTATTGAGGGGTTTTCAGGATCGATGATTACGTGAATTTTAAGTCGGATGAGAAATTTGTTTCAAAATGGAAAAACCTAACATTTGACTTCCAGACCGGAAAGCCCTATAGCGAATCGACTCATGATCAACACTTCACACATAGTCAATCCATGATATACGGTATCTTTATTATGCATTTTCTTACATGAATCACGTATCCCAAATGCCGGTACTCTAAAGGTTAATAAGAATATCTACATCACAAATGGTTATCTTTTTTATTAACAAAAACTACTGCAAAATTATGGTTCTTGGCAATATCTTAAAACGTATTACGTTTAGAGATCACATTTTAAATAAAAAGTTATTTGTTTTTAATACCACATCAAATTGTATTCTTGTATTATTGACAGAAAATTAGTATTTTTACCAGAAATCAATACTTTAGTTCTTATCCGGTTTTCTGTAGTTTACAAACATTAATCATTGAACTATTATGTATCTTTGCGAATTCCCGTATTTTTTGCTCGTAAATTGATTTAATAATAATACAAATTAAATATCTGGGTGTTCCGAACTTTTTACAATTATATTTTTTATTATAATTGATATAATATAAATTGTAAAATTATAGTATTTTCGGCAATATCTTAATAAGTATATTGTTTTGGAGGAAAAAGTTATAATTTTAAAGGTTATTTTCCGTAAATATTTGTATTACTTTGCATGGTATTCAAGAACAAACATCCTACTCTCCCCGATTCTATAAAATTGTGCTGAGTATATGTTTATTGTTTATTCAAGGTCATTATTTATTACGACTTCTGAAAATAAAGAATACCTGGGAAAGTTAGTGATTTTGTTGTTAATTTCTTGAACAATGCACATGTGAATATAAAAATATTGGTTTTCTTTTATAAAAAAATTTTTTTTAGATAAAATACCAGTTATAAAAAGTTTGATATTTTGTTTAATGTGTTGATGGTAAACAAAAGAAACAATTACATCGATCCGATAATATAGTCATATTTATTATAATCCGTATACAAAAAATATTTCAAAATTATACAAAGTGCGCAGAGGATTTTTGTGTATTCATTTTCTTCATGAATATACGCTTTAAATTTTAGATGCGAACATTTAATTCAATTTCGATCAATTTCTCCCCGTTCTCACTAAAGATAAATAAGTGAGCATAATTTTACCTCAGAATCGTGATCAGCGCCCCCGAAAACCTATGTGAATTACTTGTTTTCAGATATCAAAGCTTTCGGAAGTAGTGCTAACTGTAATTTGGATTAAAATTCTTTGCTCGGGAATTGGTACGTTTTCCAGCCAGACGCCGAGTTTGTACCTTTTCCAACCGGACATCAAGTTCGTACCTTTCCAACCGGACACCGAGCTGGTACCTTTTTCAACTAAATGCCTTGTTGGTACCTCTTTACACGGAGGCGACGATAAGGTAGGCACATAAATTGTCGTAATCTAATTTACATTGTGTATTACTGTAAAAGCAAGAACTTATAAAACTACTTATACAGATGATTTTTTTATACTTTACAATGTTGAAAGAGGTAGAAACGCTAAAATATTTTATTAAAAAGAGAAGAGACCCCAGTAGTCAGCCAGCTTCCAGCAGTCGACCACTTTAACTATTTTCTTTAAAAAAATATAGATAGATAGATGAAGAATTTATGTTGCGCTTGTCACCAAAATATAATGTCAAAGTATAATTACAAAGTTAGATACATGTCATCATATCACACATTCATTACAAGATTTCGTCATAAAATAGAAATATTGCACAATTTCACATAAAATAATTCCAACTATCGCGTTACATTTATATGCTGTAACTAAATTGAATACTTGACGGTATATCGCAGTTCATTGTCCATCGCAGGTTACATTTGTACATCTGTTGTGCCTGCGTATTACCCCTTTAAATTTACTGAGTGACAGAAGTTCTTATGCTACGTGGGAGCGAGTTCCTTTGGGTCCCTACCTGAGGTCCTGGACTGATTTTTTACAGAAGGGTCGCAATGTACGGCGGCTGCCCCATAACAACTGCTTTATATAGCATCACAGCCATAAAGTATGCCCTTCTTACCTCGACACTTACTCAGCCCAGTTCTCCGATGTAGAGAGAAATATGCTCATCCGTTCTAGCACCACAGATGTATCTGACAAAAGAATTTTGCAATCTTTAAAGCCGGGTTTGAAGCTCATCTGATACGTCAAGGTATACAAGAAAGCAGTAATCTAAGTGAGAGACAACAAAAGCGCTTGCAAGCTGCTTACACAACGTTTCAGTCGTGCATGATCTAAAGGATCTGAGTCCATATAAGGCTCTATTAACCTTTCGACTAATCGCATTCAGATGCGGTTTCTACGTTAATTTAGAATCCATGACAACACCTGGGTTGGTAATAGTATCGACAAAGGGAATGAAAATGCTATACTGCACCTCAATGCCTGGTATATGCAAGTCCTGCAACCTTTTAATGTAGTCTGAACCAAATATAAGAGCCTTTGTTTTACTGACATTGAAGCGCAGGACATTTTCTGAAGCCCATGCCAACACTGCTTTTGTCATGGCAGACAAACGATCTATGCCCTCGCGAAGATCATCTGTGGTAACATGCGCATAGATTTGGGCCTTCGAATACAGTCAGTATGTCTCGGAAATCATTCATATACATACTAAACAGAAGGGACCCCAGAATCGGGCCCTGCGGTACGCCCATATTAGTTGTGAGCCAATTAGATTCACCATTGGATTTTGTAACCACTCGCTGGTTACGACCTGTAAAATATGATTTAATCCACAGGGCTACGGACCTAGAAAATCCCATTCTGATTAGCTTATGAAGTAATTTAGCGGGTGAGATTGTGTCGAACACCTTACTGAAATTAAACATCAGGAGTATCGTAAGCAGCTGTTTCGGGGCCTGCGGCGGCTCAGTCGGTAGAGTGTCGGATTCCCACGCCGGTGACCCGGGTTCGAATCCTAGTCTCTGCCGATTGATACAAGCACCTCTGTAAAAATTACATGTGCTTTGTTTACAAACACACCGCAGACCCCCGTCGTCGATTAGCACCACATGGAAGCACAAACATGGCGACGTTAAATAATAATAAAAAAAAAAAAAAAAAAAAGCAGCTGTTTCTTGTTATTGATACCAGCTCGGGTGTCCTCTGGCAGACGCAGTAGTGCTGTTTACGTACTGTGATGTTGCATAAAGCCATTCTGACGTGGGTCAAGGATTTTTCTAGACGTAATAAACTCTCAGATATGCTCATGGACAATATTTTCCAGGACCCTGGAGAGAAAACTCAAGCGCGCAATTAGACGAAAGTACGTGATGGCAGATAGAATCGCCATCTTCTTGAGAGGCAGCAAATGAATTCTCTTCCAAGCTCCAGGGATGACTCCACAAGAGTTAAAGATGTAAGACAAACGATGGCCTATAACCGGAAGAGACTTCGCGACGACACTTTAGGAAATTCCATATACCCCTTCGCTTGCGATGAGAAATGGGCGATGGCCAGGATTACGTCTGAGAAAGTGACTTCACGAAAAGTGAAGCCGTCATCACTGGTTTTCGATAAAATGTCATCTAAGGCCGCATCGTGCTCAGTCTTGGAGACGGATACCCCTGCGATGTGGGTGTTTAACTCATCAGGTATGAAGCCAAGCAGCTTCTCTTTAGCCTTTGGTAGAAAAGCAAAGTTTCGGAGTTCCTTCCAGATGTGTTTATTATTATCCAGAGCATAAAAAATTCTGCTCTGAATAAAAGCCTCTCGCGCTTCAACTGTTTGATGTTCTGCCTGAGCAGTGGGAGACTTCAGCTATAAACCATTGTCTCTGGTTCGTTTATGACGCCGACGAACGGCATCACGCTGATTATATAAGTGTTTCAGTTCGTCGTCTACTCAAGACAGATGATCTTTCTTCTTAGGCCTATACTGTTTCAGCGGGGCAAGTTCAGTTGAGGCTGAGATGTTCTAACCTACTATATACGTCCTTGCCTAGACAACTTATGGGCGACCAATCACAAGCAAGCAGACAATCGTCAAGGAGGGATCCTGTCTAGTAGATTTAAAATCCCTATACGAAAAGCTGTTAAAAGTAGGGAGATTAGATGTTTGAGTCGTCAGTGAATGAGATCCGCCGGGATCGAGAAATAACGTCTACGAGTATTGATTGAAGGTTGCTTTGCTAGACTTAACACATCAAATACTGGGAAATACCCGGTTTTACTATGTCCGCTGCTGTGTTTGAGGAACACAACCACATCGCTTTGCAGGTATTATATACATAGAGGACTACACCTCCCCCTTGATTATTCCGGTTCTGCTCAATTACCGAATAACCGTCGATCTGAATGCCAACATCGTCGTCATGCCCGTAACGCGACTCTGCCACGGGATATTAATTGACGGAATATCTCCAAATGCTTAATAAAAGAAATAGCATTGAGGAAACCCGCTCTCAGCACTTCATCGTCTACGTCTGTCGCTGTACCCCCGCCTAGTTAAACCTGATCATTGAAGTTTAAGTCCGAAATTTCTGAAGATGTCGGTATCACTAAGAGAAGATGGATGTCCTGTGTTTCCGCCGCGTTAGCGCTGTTGTTTTTAGTGTTATAGGTTGCAGATAGCGCATGAAGATCTGCAGCCGAAGTGATCTCATGTGACAATTCACCGTCTCGCCTATTGGCCAGGAACCGACTTGCATAGGAGATCGTGCAAGAGTCTGAAACAAAAACGCCAGAAGGTGTCACAATGGCAAAAGTGTTTCAGAGTAGGAGCGATAGCGAAAAGCGTTCGGGTCTACTTACATGGCGGCCTACCGCATATAAAATATAACTCGTATAAAATTATTGTTAGGTTAATAATAATTTTTTAATGAGCTATAACATTTAAAAATGTAAGTCTAATAAAATGATAAAAAACTGTTTCAGTTCTTGCTATCAAAAAGTCAAGAAACATGATTTTTATCCATCTTCCGCATTTTTTCTATATTTGAGTATTTTTAATTAAAAGAATATTAATTAAGCTTTAAAAATCGTACTTTTTCGTAAATTTCTTGAAGAATATGCTTGGATATTTTACCATGATAGTCCAATACTCGGTCGCTTGATCTCTAGTAGTTGAGCAGAACAATTTAACGCAATGCATCACTTTCTAATAACAGTTTTTACTCTTTCTTATAGTTGTATGATTGAAGTTTAGCTATAAAAGATTAAAAAAATATTAAATGAATGAAATTAAATATTAATTAATTGTAATGATAATTATAATTGAAAGTCGGTTTGAATTTGTCTTACCTACCAGCAGGGTTGGGTTTCCGACTCGGTGCAGAGGTTTCATACTGTAAAGTAATAAAACAGGCATTATACCAAAAAATGTCGTAAACTAAGGTATTCTACTTTCAAAACAAGAGATTCTTCATAATAAATATAATTGCGCATTTATTTATATAAAATAAGTTTTTTTAACTGTGAAGAAGTATTTCTAAAAATTAAAAACTAATGTGAAGAAAATATTCATTAATTTCAAAGTAAACAAATGAAAAACCGCCGACTCATTGTAAGTTAAACTTCCTCAAACTTAATTGTTATAATTAATTTCGAAACGAAATTTATGTAGCATTTTATCAAATTTTCTTGGTACCGTAACTATTTTCATTAATAGCTTCCAACAACTTAAGGACAAATTACTAACTTTCAATTCTAAATGTCTCAAAATATGTTTTTAACATGATTTTTCCAAATATTCTTTTACTTTTAAGGTAGCAAGCTTAAGATTTTTAAGTTAAGAAGAGCTTTAAAGTGGTGCTCTGGATTTCTTGTGATGGTTATATATATTATGTATAAGATCAATTTTATAGAATGCTAGGTGTTATCGCATACAATTTATTAATTAGTAATCTGGAATAAAAGATTAGAAATGTATTTTTTGTCTTTTTAAAATATATGATACATATATTATATATACTATTTAATTTGATAAATAGGTTTTTTGCTATTAAATCCTATAAATATAAAAAAATAATGTTTCCAATTTCTTTAATTGAACTATATTCTTTTAGATCAAGTCTTAGTAATGGACATTTATTCTTCAAAAACAGCTATAAACTTTAGCAGAATACTTTCTTAAAAAACAACCAAAACTTTCTGTGTTTGGTTTTATTTTTGTATACAAAAATGTATTTTATTTATTAATATGTTATACTTTAATTGAAATATTCTAATCAGGAAAAAATAGTTCTATTTTTAATAACACGTGATCATATTCAAGATATTTACAATTTTTATAGTAATAAAATAAGTTTAAAACGGTTTAAATTTTGTAAATCATTTTAAATAAATTATACATAAAGTAATATGTTCCCATTAATCGAATATAATATATAAACTGTTTTAAAAATTTCTATGATTTTTACATTATCTTAATGTGTTTATCATTATATTAAAGTTCCTTAATTTTCTAATTTTAAACAAAGAATCGCTACTTTCCATTTGCAGAAAAGTTGGTGCATGTGCGTTTTGTGTTTATGAGTTCGAGGTTTATAGCTTTGTGGTTTATTTTGAGATTGAAATACAAATTATAAAAAATTAAGGTCTTATACTTTCAAAATGTCCAAAATTAATGGCCGTATTATACCCAGTTTTTGACAATACACTTTTTGTGTATAATACCTTAAGTATTATACGTTCCCAACCCTGTATACCAGGGCCGGCAGACTACTAAAATTCGTGAAAAATTATAAAAAATCTAGTAGTGGATCACTTGTAAGCACATATCGATAAATATATATCGAAAACCAATTTATTTTATATATCACGGAAGAAAACTCCGCGATGCTCACAGTACGAGCTATAAGAGAGTCAGTAATAAGATATGTAAAAAGCAAGATGCATCAGTTTGCATCATGGACGTCAGTGGTTGCACGCGATTCTCAATTTCGGATCGAATCCCGTCACCCACATATTTTTTCTCTGCCAGTTTGTTTCTCTTTTTTGTACGTTACATATTCTTCTTGAACTATTTTAACATCAGACTTAAATTTTTAAATGTCATAGATCATTATAAAATGATTAACCTAGCAATATTTTTTTATACGGGTTTATCTTTTAAAAGAAAGTAGTTAAAGTGGCCGACTACTGGGGGTGACTGACTACCTGGATCTCTTCCCTTTTTAATAAAATTTCAGCGTTTCTACCTCTTTTTGACATTGGAAAGAATAAAAAAATCGTTTGTATAAATAGTTTTATTAGTTCTTGCTTTTATAGAGATATTCAATGTAAAAAAATGCGACAATTTATGTGCCTACTTTATTGTCGCCTTCGTGTAAAGAGGTACCAACTCAACATCCAGTTTATAAAGGTACCAACTCGGCATCCAGTTTATAAAGGTACCAACTCGTCGTCCAATTGGAAAGGTAGAAACTCGGCGTCCGGTTGAAAAAGGTACCAATTCACAGTTTGAAGTTTGGCAAAAGTGTAATTGTTGTAGTTGTTGAACGAAACTTCCCGAAGAGCACAGAAATAGATTTACTCCCTATTTGTAAATGCTTAAAAATGACATTTTTCTAATTTATGTCAAATATGCTAATTGAAAGATTTCAAATTTCACGTAAGTATACTCCAAATATGTCTAGAAATCAGTAGGAACAAAAAAATCGAAGGTGCAAATACTTTTTATTTAAAATCTGTTCTTGAACACCGTGATTTTTTTGCATAAAATAAATATTTTGTCGAAGATCTAACAGAAATATCGAAAGATAGCTGGCATGTAGTTTTTAGCCTGCTGTTTGAAATCCATATAATTAACAGTTTCTATTTCTGCCATTATTGGTACAAGTAACTGCACAACAATTACAATGAGACGCTTTATCTCCAAATTATACTGCTAACGCTATGAAATTTATGAAAAAGCGAACTCATAAGCAAAAAGTGCTCCGAATTGCTAGTCAAATTTTGCCTTGTTTTCAAAGACACAAAAACATTAATTAAATCATGAGATTATTGATTACATTGATTATATTCAAGTAAGCAAACAATTTCCAGCTGAATTTGTTTTGTTATAACGAATTTCAATGATACTTTTATTGTTTATTATTCTTCAGTATGATATGGAGGTTAAGTTGGTGTCATGACGTTTTGCTTTAAAAGAAGGCAAACTTTACTCAATGTTGACCAAAATTAGCTTAAAATTTTGAGCATTTAGCAATTAGGCACTTTTTGCCTTAGAGTTGGGCAGATTTTACTGATCACAAAGAAAATATCGCTTCAGCATTTTTTGCGTGCGGTCAGATTATTTAAGATATATTATAGTATCCTCTCCAAGCAGATGCTCACAGCGAATAGGACACGAACCGAGGTGCACACACGCATCATATTTTGTTAGGTGCGAGAGACACCATATGAAAGGGGGGATGGCATGCTGTTTCGCGGAGACACCACCACCTTGATTCAGTGGGTCAAGCGGCACCACGCAGCAGGGGAATACTTTTCTCCGTGTAGAGGTTCTCGGGATTGCTGATAACAAATCTGCATGGAGTAATATAAGTCACACTCTTATACGCTGGTCGGCTAAAAGTTAGACATGTTTTCCGGCAAAGATTGCCAGGTTCGCTCGGTGGAACGTTCGAGATCTAATGAGTTACAGCGACACTCAGGGCAACTGCCTAAGTACGTGACCCCACTCTATTTTCAAAATCCCGTTTCGGATTTTAAATCCACCTTAGGGAAAACATTTTTTTATCACGTAAAAAACCTTTTAAATCCAACATAGTGGTCAATATATCGAATACCTTGATTATTTCATTTTTTCGTGAATCGTCTTCACCTTAAGGTTCCAGCGCCAAAATGAAAACAAAGACAAAGAGCTAAAAAAATTATACTTGTTAGCAAAAATGGTAACTAAACACTGATAAAATGTTAAGTCATTTAGGAAACTCGTTAACAAGAAAAAATTTTTTGCAAATTTTTTTATTTGGTTTATATAAATATATGAAATTTCTATTAACTACCATATCTTTTCGAAAAAATGCTTACACTGCTTGAAATTTTTACAGCGACTTTAGACAACGATTCTTTATGTTGTAAAAAACCGTAAAGTTATTCTCATGAAAATTTTTTGTTTTGTGCAAAAAAATACATTCTTTTTCTTTATACTACCGCATCTTTACGAAAATCTTTCTAAATTATTTGAAATTTTTACAATGAGCTTAAAAAACATTTCTTTATATAGTAAAAGAATTTCAAAATTTTCTCTTTATTTTTACAAAAATTGTTTTTATTTTGTTAATAATGTTAAAAATTATTATTTTTTTATAAATATGTTTGCAGCACTGCCTATAGTACAAGATAGCATGATTATATTAAAGATTATACATTAATCAGCTACGTATTTATTAAAATATTATTTTTCATTAGACTATGCCGCTCGAACCTCGTTAATGTATTTGAGCCGGGCTTTTTGTCTTTTCTGAATGTCTTAGGAATAGAAGAACATACAAATATCAACCAAAAACCCATTTCATTGTTTATAAACTGTGTATAAATAAACAAAGTGTAAGCAATGCTCAATAAGGCGTGCTAGTAAGGGTTAATAAAAAAACATGAAATCTACATGAAAATAAGTAAATCTGTATGGTAACAGATGCATTTAGGAAATAGGCACAGTAGACAAGTGCCTATGAGCACCCCCGTTTGGGTCCCGCTCCATAAACCCTAAGTAGCAAGTTCTATTTAAAAAAATAAATCTTTAATAAATCTCCGAGCTATCGAAAATAACAAAGTTAAAATAATAAAACCATAAATTCTACTATTCTACTGTATATTGATAAATAAAATTATTAATATTGAATGCTCTTTTTGAGTCAATGTGCAATACACTAACTCAGGTGCTTGGATATGCGGTCTAGGTTTTGTGAAATTGGATTTCAAAGGATTCACTACTCGCTCACCGTTACAGTGAACTGAGTACGTAGAAAAGAAAAGGTTTTAACTAATCTTTACAAAAAGTTTTAGTTTCTCTCGAAATATATATTTGTTACACTTATTTTATAAATGGCTAAATAATGTTCAAATAAGAAGTTTATAGTAACGAATAATATTATATAATATTGTTTTTGTAACAAAAGCACGATTTTCGCGTTTATCTGTACCTATTAAGCGGGCTTAAAGGACCATTTTTCAGACCGGCGGGCGCTAATACGCATAAGCGGGCGCAAAAGTAAATAAGCAGGCGCAAAAGTAATAAGCGGGCGCAAAAGTAACTTTTGTGCCCGCTAAAAAATTTCGGAAAATTGCTATTATATATATATATATATATATATATATATATATATATATATATTAGCCCCGATTAATATGCCAGAAAAACGCAAAAATCAATACATGCGTCACAAAAATTATGGTGTGCACCAAGGGCAAAGTGGGCTTTTTGACCTCGTGAGGTTGCAGTACTCGTCTGCGGCTCGCAAACGCACTCGCCTTCGACTCGTACACTTTGCGCCCTAGGTTCACAATATACTATTTAAAAATAAAATTACAATTATTTCATGTATAAGTCCTGAAAAGTTTGTTGATTTATTAATATCATTATATTCGTTGCAAAACTAAAAATAATAATCTTCTATAATATTAAGATCACAAAACTCTCCGGTCTCCGGTCTCCGGTCACATCAGTAAGTTCATATCTTTTTTTAAATTTCATCATATGTGCGAGTGTGGGTGGATTATTGGCAAGGTGGAAGTATGGACAGATGAGTTTGTGGTTGGCTTCCTTGGTATGTGTTGTCAAATAGAATTTTTAGGCTTGATAATGTTTTGCACATCATAATTTTTGGGCATTATAATTTTTTGAGCATTATCATTTTTGGGCATTATTTTATTTTGCGTTTCATAATTTTTGGGTTTCATAATTTATTGGACCTCACAATTTTTGGGCCTTAATGTCTCTTGCGTATTGTAATATATGGGTATCGTAATTTATTTCTTTTTGACCTTATAATATTTTACTTTAATAATTTTTTGTTTTTATAGCTTTTTTTGGCCTTATAAAATTTGGGCCTCATAATTTTTTACATAGTATAATTTTTGAGCCTTATAAAATTTGGGCCTTATAATGTTTTTCTTTATAGTTTCTTTGAGTCTTATAATTTTTTGTTTATAGTTTTTATGAGCCTTATAAAATTTAGGCCTTATAATGTTTTTCTTTATAGTTTCTTTGAGCCTTATAATTTTTTGTTTATAGTTTTTATGAGCCTTATAAAATTTAGGCCTTATAAGTTTTTGTGTATTATACTTTTTGGGCAATACAATTTTTTGTTCTTATAATTTTTGTTTTTATAATTTCTTTAGCCTTATAATTTTTTGCATAGTATAATTATTGGACCTTAGAATTATTTGTGGATTATAAATTTTAGGTATAATAATTTTTTGAATTTCATATTTTTTTGCCTATTATAATTTATGGGTATAAAACTTTGTTTGAACCTTATAACTTCTTTATCTTTATAAATTTTGGGTCTCATAATTTATTAGGCTTTATAATTTTTGGGCACTATTACTTTTTAGGTATTATAATATTGTTTATATTAGAATTTTTGGGCCTTATAATTTGTTGGGTGTCATGGGTTTTCTGGAGTTTATTGGGTTTCATGGAATTTATGGGTTTTGTGGGGTTACAATTTTAATGAGTTTTATGAGGTTTGTGAGATATTCGGGTTTATGGAGTTTATGGGTTTTATAGAGGTTTATGATTTTTATGTATTTCATGAGGTTTATGGGTTTTATGGGTTTTTAGGATTTCATAGGATTTATGGGTTGTCTGGAACTTATGGAGTTTACGATATGCATGGATTTTATGAGGTTTCAGGGGTTTTTGGCGTTGATGGGGTTTACGATGTTTATAGGTTTTACGGGGTTTATGGATTATTGGGGTTTATAGGTTTAATGGGTGTTATGTGATTTATGGGCTAATGATGGTTATGCTTTTTATGAGCTTTATTGATATAGAATTTACATATTTTTTATGTGCTGGATGGGTTTTATGGATTTATGGCTTGTATGGGTTGTATGTGGATCACGTTTTTTATGAGTTTTATGTGGTTTAGGGGTTTATGAGGTTTATGATTTTAATGGGTATTATGGGGATTATGAGTTTATATGGTTAACTATGTTTATGAAATTTATAGGGTTTATGGGGTTCACGATGCTTATGTGTTTGATGGGGCTTATACGGCTCACGATGCTCAACCTAAATGTAATCCCTAAATTTTAGTAACCCAAGCTAAACAATTGGATATAAAATTTAAATAATAATAGTGTAAACCCTAAACCCAATTAACGGAAACTAAACAATTTGCAATAAGAAAAGTTGTAATTATAAAACGGTAAACCCTAAACCACAAATCATAAACCCAACCTGAACACTTTTTTCAAGTACATTTCACTATTAATATCATATAACCTTAATAAATTCTCATACGATTTTTTTTATTTTATGTCCTATATATGGGTAATTTACAGTAAACTGTCAATTGGGGGTCTAAAATTTCTCAAATTTTAACTTTAGTTAAAAGAATGTATGATTGTATTACGTTGCAAAAAAAACGTTCTTAAAATACGTATTTATGATAGGAAATATTTTAGCTTCAAAATGACATCTTTGTGGGATTTGACATGGGAAAATTTAGTTTTACCACGGAGGTGACGTGGGCACGGTGGAGACAGTTTGTATTTATAACTGATATTATTTAACAACCTAATTATGCCATAATTTGTTCGCTTATATTTATTTTAAATATAGAAAGAACTACTTCAAAAATACTTTTCAAATGGTAGAGCTTTGAATGAACCACAGATTTGAATACCACGGAAGTGACTGACAAATGTACCTTATTAAAAAATGGTCTTAATCCCAAAAAAGTTTTAACTGTCCGCGTCTGGAACTGTTTTGATTTTCTATTCTGATGTCCCTAATTCAAACTATAAAATTTATTTGTTAATTTTATAATAACTTGAATTTTCGCAAAATCAAAGGACAAAATACTAACATGAATAAAATTTATATTTTGATATAGATAAATCAAGAGGACTTGCTTAAACGTCTTGCGGAATGTGACTAGTGCAAAACTAGAGTCTCTTACCAACTACCTCATGGGTGTCATCGATAAACTTGCACCGGAGAAGATATTCGTTCCAAAAGATAAAATAGATCCACCATAGGTTGATGCTAACTTAAGGGGTTAAGCCTGAGATAAATTCTATAAATATCATTATCCATTTTATAGATGGCAAAAATATTTTGATACAATCTAAGTTGATGCAAGTTTTTATAACTTAAATATGTATATTATATGTGATTTTTCCACGAATTAGACCCTTCTACGTAATTATAGAGATAGTCCCTTGAAAATTCGCTAATCTACATTATTGAATTTAAGCCTTTTTAATCACTTACCACATGTTTTTGAATCAGACGGTGCATTTTTCATAGTCACCGAGGCTTTAAGGAGTTACATTTTTAAAAAAAGATTATTTCCAATTATTAGAGAAACGCATATCAATAATAATAATACTATGCAAATACTATAAAAATACTACTATTATTGATATAAAAACTTGCATCAACTTAGATTGTATGAAAATATTTTGCCATCTATAAAATGGACAATGATTCTTTACAGAATTTAACTCAGGTTTGACCCCTTAAAGTGTATATACAACAGGAGAGACGCAACACGACGTCGCTACTACCGTACCAAGGACAGCAGGCTTCGTCAAGAGTTCCTATCTCTCATGTCTGCAGCCGAAGAACGATCCATAGCAGCAAGAGATAATTTCCTACAAAATAAAATTTTTGAAACCCTTGATAACACAAAAAAAACATCTGGAAGGAAGTTCGAGGGCTTGGACTCCTGTCAAAGACCAAGGAAGGTCTTAATGGCTTAACACTGGATGAGCTTAAAGCGTACTTTGCGGGGGTCTCTATTTCCCATAGCGAGAGTGAGTCTAAAATAAGCGATATTATCACCACGCCCAGTGGGGATGGATTTAAATTGAGAAATGTGGATTTTTCAGACGTAATCCTGACTGTGACTTATGTCACCTCACAAGCTAAAGGAATAGACGGCATTTTCCAAAGTGTAATAGCCAAATCTCTTCCATTTATCGGCAAATACCTTTCCACAGTCTTCAATGGCTCGCTATTCATCGGGATCTTGCCCGGTGCTTGGAACGGTGCAAAGCTGGTAGCACTTAAAAAGACCGCCACACCAGCTTCATGCTGAAGAAGATCGTTCACGAGCAGATCTTTGAGTATCTTTCGTCAACGGGAATACTAGATTTACTACTGTGGTATCATGTATTGTATATAGTATTGTTACTGGAATGAGTGTTTATTCGATAACATTGAAGTGATAAATTAGTTAAAGTACGACTGGGTGCAATACGTTTATATTGGCGACAATCTTTTGATAAAACTTCAATATTTTTACTTCTACGACGCAAATCGAAATATTATAACATTGGTTGACTCAACCTAAATGTATGTATATATTTATACCTATTGACTGTACCTTATTACTATGTTTTGTATTTTATGTAAATAAACTAATCTAATCTAATCTAATGTATATTAGAATGTC
The DNA here is from genome assembly GCA_949152435.1 of Gastracanthus pulcherrimus. Classification (NCBI taxonomy): domain Eukaryota; kingdom Metazoa; phylum Arthropoda; class Insecta; order Hymenoptera; family Pteromalidae; genus Gastracanthus; species Gastracanthus pulcherrimus. The sequence goes on along the minus strand of OX424573.1, from coordinate 68,293,413 downwards.
GTTCAACTTTTATATTGTAGCTATATAGCCTGAGTTTGAAATTATATTGATTAAAATAATAATTATTTACTTATATATGTATAAAACTGACACTATATTATGAATTTACAGAAAAAACATGCCATGGAGGTAGCAAACCCCAAAACTGTAAAAGCTACAATCGCCTTAAATCAGAATTCCTATAATTTTCTATGTAGATAAGTAACTATTCAATTACGTTACCTTTTTATATTATTTTGAGAGAAAACCTCATTTTTTAGTAGAGGTGCGTGGATAGTAAAGTACGTGGATGGTAGAGTGTGTGGATAATAGGATGCATGAATAGTGGGGTGCGTGGTAACACGATCAGTGTATGTATATATGCGAAGATAATAATTAATGTATTTATCTTCATACTCTCACACTCTCTCATATTATACTTTATTCTCCGTTTCTCTCTCATATTCACTTTCGCATTTTGTTACACTAGCATTCGCGCACGCTCTCACTCAATCACATACTCATTGACTCAATCACTCAATCATTCGCATGCGCACTCACTTGCTATCTTCCTCACGTCTTAACTCATGCACTTACTCTATCATACACTTACTCACACCCTCATTTTTGCATTCCCGTACTCACTTGCTCACACACCCACTAACGCACACACTTACTCGTGTACAAGCTGACACACTCATATGCTCACTCACTCATTGAATCACTTACACACTCATGCATGCACTTACTCACTCTTATATTCGATTACTTCCTCGCATACTTACTCACTAAAACACTCACTCCTTCACTCACATACTTACGCATGCAATCTTTCACTTACTTATTGACTTGTTTACTTATTCAAACACTCACTTACTCAACTGATCTCTCGCTCACTTAAGTACTTGAGTTTTATCGCTTTCTCACTCCCTTAATCACATACTTACACATTCGCTGATATTCTAACTCACACACTCAATCACGCACTGTATCACCCCCTTCTCCTGCTTTTTTCACAAAAACTACACATGCTTACAGATATACATGTATTTAGACATGTATATACTATACATTGTTACGGATGAATGGGAGACGAGGTAGGCAGCGAAAAAAGTAGACGACGGGACTCGAACCGAGGTCCCTAGTGTGCGGGTCTCGTGCTCACACCACGGAGCTAACGTCTACGATGCAGGCCAAGTGCATCGTAGTCCGGCTCCACTTATCGCTGACTGACTCGTCTCATATGCTCGCGCTGCAAGCGTTGCAGACGTGTGTGTCTGTGACAACATAAATGCTATCTTCTTTAATTTAATTACCTCCCCCCCCCCCTCTCCAATCCCATTTTACCCCTTTATTTCTTATTATACATTTTTCCGATGTATTGCGTTACACGACTTTTTCGATAGTCGTTCAAAACAAACATAATAACTACACATACAAACGCATACATATGCATTTAGACATGTGTACTGTACATAAGGGCCGTCTACTTTAGTTTTAACACCTCAAACCCCCTCCCGCTCCTTATTTCCCCTCTCTTTTCCCATTTTACACTTTTCCCATTTTTTTCGTTACACGACATTCGATAGTCGTACAAATCGAGCATTATAGCTACATATACAAACTCATAATTATGTATTTAGACATTCGTACTATACATAAGTGCCGCCTGCTTTAATTTTATCGCTTCACCCCCCCCCCCCTATCTCCCCTCTTTTTTCTAATTTTACACTTTTCCGATTTATTGCGTTACAAACAGCTATCACTTTTTTTATATAGAATAAATTCATCTTCCATTTCTGTTACTTTACGTGATCCTTATTTGATTTTTACGATAGAAACTTTATACATTGAATGTAAAACTAGTAGTACTTTATAGTATGATAAGCGGTAGTCTTTAATTTTTTAAATTATGAATCTGTCTTCAACTTTGTTACAAAATGTAGGTTTACACCATTATTTTATTAAGGCAAGTGTGTTGTCCTGTAAGTATTTTTGTAATCACCGTGGCACACAGTATTTCTGTATACCTCCGTCAAACTGCATATGTTATAGATTAAAAACCACTCATTGAGCGGAGTTGGATTCTTCGAATCGGGCGAAACCCTCTATTCGTCACTTTGTACACTTTTTGTGAGCATACTCCTCCGAAACAGCTCAATGGATCTTAGTGAAATTTTGCTGGCATATTAAAGACACACTTAAGATTGCATATCTATCATTTTAAACTTACAAATAAATGTATAGCAATATTTAAATAAAAGATTAATTATATAATATTTAAAAAAAAAAGATTAAAATACTTTAAAATTATTTTATATACACGAATGCACACGCACACATATACACACTCACTTACACACGTGCATACATACATACATACATACAAATACCCACACACACATACACACATACATAAACACTTATTACCACACATTTACTCACACACCTGCACAAATACAACACACGTACAATACACACATACATACTCGCACATACACACAACACCCATATTCACATACATACATACCTATACACTCATACACTTACCCACTAACCTACACTCGCAAACGCATTCACAGACTCACACGCACACACAACACATATACACAATACCCACACACACGAATATGGCATCAGTTTTTCAAATTGAAGTTTACTAAGTATTCAAATCGTTAACAATGTACTTGTTTATTAGATTTTTTGTAATTAAGTCAATATTAATGATATTGCGCGTATATGAATTTCAACGAAGATAAGAATCACGAAAGACAAACAAAGAAACTCAAGAAGATTGTAAAATTGCCTTTAAAAGACGTAAAATAAGAAAATAATGTATAGATTATGCGAATTATCGTTTAAAATCATGTTTTCTTGTAGAATAATGGTTAAGACCTTTTATAGCTCGTTCCGTTGAAGTGCATATACGTGCGATATGATTAATATCGACTTATTTAAAAAAAATACTAATAAACAAGTAAATTGTTAACGATCTAGACACTTAGGAAACTTCAATTGGAGAAACTGATGCCATATTCGCAAATATCTCGATGAGCTACCCCAAATTAAATAAAAAATAAAGCCTTAACATTATTCTTGAGTCTACCGCCACAGCCACCGCCATCGCCGCTGTTTTTTGTATAGAACATATCATTGGTATCTAAATTTTTTTATATCGATACTTAAACTCTGCTTCTATATTGTGTATTTTTCACAGCACTTATTACTGCAAATTGAGGCTATAATAATTTAAACGAAAAAAATAGTTTAAACGACACTCTTTTGGACGGCATTTTGTTACAGTTTCAAGTTGAAAAATCGCTTAAATTAAAGTTGCATTTAATAGTATAAGTTTTTAGAAAGAAAATAAGACCTCAAACACTGATCGGGACGTCCCGAACTTTGTAGAAATTAGATTCAGTAGATAGGCTATAGGCATACTGGCTCACGCGGGTTCTGTATCACCCCCCTGCCCTCTCAAAGTGATCCAGAACCCGTTCGGATTCTAAATCACCCAGAATGATCCAGAATCCGAAATCGAGAGAGTGGGAGAGCTTCCCTTTCTCTCACGTGAACCAGAATGCCTATAGTGTTTTCTACTTTTTTTTTCTTTATTTTCTTTGCAAATGTTTACAGGAGTGATAGAATAATTTTATGAGTTTGACGGTGTGAAGTGCGCAGGCAGTCTTGTACTTTTAAAACATAATCATCTCTCATTAGCTTGAAACCAATCATGTCTACTGCATACTCCATCTTGGAATGAGTGTTGAAACGAAAGTGTGTTAGATAATATGCTGTTTAGACAAGCTTCTTGATATCCCCACTGATGGGATTGTACTGAACGTTGCGATCGTGTAAGATCATGCAATAAGCTGAAGTGTTAGCTGGAAAGTCTTTTTTAGACTCAAACTCTAGACGTACATCGACAGGAGCGCTCTTTATAGATTCGTTTTGCCGTGAACAGTCAATAACTATGAGTGGTTCAAATTGGCATACATATCATAGAGAACAGCGAACTGATTCTTAGATATGTCGAGATTCATATTGTTATACGGATAATATTGAGAATTCAAGAAAAGTCTCACATTACTAATCTCACAATGGTCAAATCGACTGGCATTTTCAGTTTTCAAATTTTTTTTCTTGGTTTGTAGTCCGAGAATGACAAAACGAGATTTTTCTAACTGATTTGAAGTTTTCACTGTCCAGACATGTTTATTCGTGCTCGGAAGTAGAGGATATTCAAATAACTCCCAAGATCGATAGCACATAGAGATAGTATTATCTTTGCCAATGAAATTCAGCAGCTGGATCTTTTGTTTATCAGATGCAATAACATATGGCATTAACCACTCTATCTTCGCTATTTTTACCTGGTAGTCTTCATATGTAGTTACACTATTTGCTACAGTACCTTCTTGAATTATTGCATTCAAGTCATTTCTTGATCTTGTGAGAATGAGTTCATGCTTCACATTAACTATAATTTTTTATAGTCTTCTGCAAAGCCCAAGATCATACTCAGAGGAATGGAAACGTCAAAGTTGCCGTGTGCATCTACCAAAGTTTTGCTTTCTTCTCTAACGTCAAGCCAGCCTGCATTTTCTAACATGAGAGTCTGATTCGGATTGAATGATGTCCATCCTTTCATGAGACTGCTTAAACCAACATTTTTACTTTTATCTATCTCCACAGCATTAATTTCGTAACGAATTTCATCAAACAAATGGCAAATGCCATTGTTCACGAATTTAGTTTTATTTAGTGCTGTTCCATCTGGTTTTTGCAGTTTTCCACATACATGGATAGAACTGCGCGATGGTAAGAGACATAGATCTTGATGTTGGATAGAAATACGAATTTCATCACTATTATCAAAGCTTAGTGTTGAGTAAGGTTGATGTGCGTGAACCTCGTAATGAGCAATAGACTCATCGAATACGACACCTGATTGAATGCTTACAATTTCGTCCATTTTTCTGGAAGCAGCAGAGAATTATACACGTGAATTTTCTCCACGAACTTTTAGACCTAGGCTTCTGAGGAACTGAATGCTCTTCCGTGTTAACGGTTTGAGTTTCTTCGGTCGACTGATGATCGATTGACATGTTGGTTGACTTATATGCACTCTAGAATTGTAAACGATGCCCATTATACAGATTTGATGTGGAGTCTAATAGTAATTTCTTCTCCACGGAAATTCACTAAATTTCCATCTTGATCTACGATTTGAATTTGAAGATGATCTATGCACTTGACACTGAGTGGTAGATATATGACATGAGATGGAACTTCCAAGATTTTATATCCTGGTTGAACTCTGGGAAAGAACTCATGGATTGTATGAACTTTTTTGTTGTTGATGTAAGCACCTGCGGTAATATTGCACTCCACTCTGAGTGCGTTGATTTTCAATATTTTCACAGGTAAATCAGAACTGTAATGAGTTTTTTCCTTGAGAATGCGAGGAGTAAAGCCAAGAAGACGACCTATTGAATCGTGAGGAGTGAGATCTAACGAATGACTGCAATTAATTTCACTTCTGAGAGTATTGTTGTTAGCTCTCAAAGAAAATTCAATTCCTTTAGATTTCAGAGTTTCTTGTAAAAATTTATTAATAGCATTAATCTCGTAACTGCCAGTAGGGATAGTAATAATATTTCCATTCACATGAAGTTTATTATTCGAATAGTCCACATTGGGAATCGAGTTGAATGTTAAAAGTTCAACTAAACCCAAAACAAAATTTTTATGCTGAGGTAGTTCAATTGAAGGAAAATATTGTGCCTCTAGAACAGAAGATTTTCCTGAAAGACTCAAAGTGAAACTGTCTTCCATGACTGATTGGAAGAGAATGATTCCCATTCGTTTGCAATCTTCTCTTTTATAGTCTTCCGGTTAAAAATTGAAGACAAAGATGACCACAAATGAATGAGTCAAAATTTTGATATCTTTTATAGTTATATTTTACTTCTTTCACGTTGAAATATAACATGAGCTCTATGGAAGGTTTCAGATCACCAAAACTGTCAAAGTAAATTACTTTGGAACCATGTTTTCGATAACACACCCAGTGAGTGCCTTTATTTTTCATGTCATCCAAGTTAACAATAGCAGATTCATTACTCCATGGACCATCGGAAGGCAGATTATTTCTCATAAAAACACCTCGGAAATGTGGAATTTGCAACATACGAGCATATTGTAGAAGATCATAGTCAGTCAGTGGACGATTTGGCAAAGTTAAATCGAAGTTTTTTTTTTTTTTTTAGTAAGTTGACCATGACCAACATGAGGTTTCATAAATAATCCCATTCCAGTTTTATATGGTTTAAGATAGAGACCTTCGCCTAAAGCAATATCTTCTATTGCCTTATTATGTCTCTTACTTTCTTCATGGTTTTTCTGTGCAGCTTTAGCATCATTTACTGCTTTAGCTATTCCTGCAGCTCCCCCTGCCAGAGCACCGGTCGCACTTAGTTCTGCGAACAACGGTATGAGAAACGGAAGAACTCCACCAATTTTTGATGGAATTGGAAGAACACGTGGAATGATAACTTTCCTCTTACCACCAACTTTCTTAACAGCTTGACGTGCACCTTTCAAGGCGGATTGAATAACCTTGCGGGAACATTTACTTGGTGTCATTGATTTTTTAGCAGCCGTCACTAACTTACTAAATTTTAGACCCATTCCAGTTATTCCTTTTAATTTCATAGCATTTGTAACAGCAAAAGCATATGCTTTTTCACGAAGACTGGCATCCTTGGCTTTAACACGTTGCCAAGCTTTATCAGCGAGCTTCATGTCAGCTGCTTTACGGTCTCCATTTTTATCAGAGTACACTATGTCATGTTCTTTGCATGCCTGATCAAGCGGATTAATTCCAGGATCACCTCTTTTCAATCGTTTTTTCAATTTAGTTCCGGGACCACAGTATTGATATCCAGGAAGATGCATTTCAATCGGCAAGTTATTGATCACTTTATCAAGCGATCCATAACCTTTCGGTTGTTTCCGAGATTTATGTACAATCATCTCTCTTCGAGTGTTGTTTTATAACTAAAGATCAAAATATAAAACATGCGTTTATATTTCCACAGTTCAATATCAAACTAGACTTTGACACGTGAACATGGATTTTAGCGAGCAGAACGTCAAACTCCCCGTCACAAACTTTGATTTCGGAAAACAGAAGAGAAGGAAGCGTCATGGAGAATTACTACCTGATACTATACGAGCAGTATTCTGCGGGCCATCTAACTGTGGAAAAACAAATAGTTTATTGGCTCTAATTACACATCCCAATGGTCTTAGATTTGAAAATTTGTATGTATACTCTAAATCCTTGAATCAGCCAAAGTATCAATTTCTCGAAAAAGTTTTGGAACCGATAAAAGGTGTATCATATCTACCTTTTAGTGAGCATGAATCTGTAGTATCTCCAGATGAAGCCCGACCAAATTCAATTATGATTTTTGATGATGTGGCTTGTGAGAAGCAGGACAACGTCAGAGCATTTTTCTGTATGGGAAGACATAAAAGTGTAGACAGCTTTTATCTATGTCAGTCGTACGCTCATATACCGAAACACCTCGCAAGAGACAATATTAATATGTTAGTAATTTATCGTCAAGACGATGTTAATCTAAAACATATCTATGAAGATCATGTCAATACTGATTTAACTTTCAATGAATTTCGAAATCTTTTTTCTGAATGCTGGAAGAATGATAAGTATGGATTTGTTGTTATCGACAAAGATAGAGTGATGGATGATGGTAGATACAGAAAAGGATTTGACTGTTTTGCAATAAAAAAGAAGTTATGAATCCGAAACTTACAGTTCAATTGTAGACAGCATCTCGTTAGCATGTCAGACTTCAAGAAAGAAAAGAATATTCTCAGCGAGCTCTTGCGAGCACGTGAGGCTACGAGGGTAGTTCAATAAGTCTTTAGAATAAAGTATAAAAACAATTTTTTTTGGGTTAATTTTTTTTTATTTTTCAACATAATCTCCTTGGAGCTCTATACACTTGATCAATCGCTTTTTAAGTTTTTTTAATCCTTCAGAAAAGTGCGTTTTCGGAAGTTCCTCAAAATAAGCACTTACAGAGGCAATGACGTCTTCGTTGTCCGTAAATCTCTGTCCACCGAGCCATTTTTTCAAGTTTGGAAATAAGAAAAAGTCACTGGGGGCTAAATCTGGTGAATACGGTGGGTGTTCGACCAATTCGAATTTTAGTTCTTCAATTTTAGCCATTGAAACGAAGCATGTGTGAACTCGGGCGTTGTCGTGATGAAAGAGAATTTTTTTCTCGCCAAATGTGGTCGTTTTTTTTTAATTTCTTCTTTCAGCTGCTCTAATAATGATGCATAATACTCACCAGTAATTGTTTTACCCTTTTCCAAGTAGTCAATAAGTATAATTCCACGTGCATCCCAAAAAACTGTAGCCATAACCTTACCAGCTAACTTTACGGTCTTTGCCTTCTTTGGAGCTGGTTCGCCTGTGGAAATCCACTGTTTGGATTGTTCCTTTGTCTCAGGAGTGTAGTGGTGTATCCATGTTTCATCCACAGTCACAAATCGACGAAAAAATTCCTCAGGATTCCGACTTATGCGCGCCAAAAGAGCCTCAGAGGCGACCACTCTATTGCGTTTATTCTCAGCTGAGAGCAAACGCGGCACCCATCTTGCCGATAGCTTTTTCATGCCTAATTTTTCATGTAGAATTGAAACAACTGCACCTATAGATATCCTTGTGGCCTCAGCTAACTCACGCACTTTTAATCTTCTATCCTTCAACACCATATCGTGGATTTTATTGATGATTTCGGGAGTAGTTGCTTCTACGGGCCTTCCTGAACGTGGTTCGTCACTTATTGATGTACGACCACGCTTAAATTCATTTACCCAGTTATAAACCATTGCTAAGGCAGGGGCAGATGTGCCATGAACTGAGTCCAATTCATTTTTTATCTCATATGGAGTTAAACCCTTTAAATGAAAATGTTTAATTACCGCTCTGAACTCGTTTTTTTCCATTTTTCTTAACAAGCAATTTTTTTTTTCAATTGGTTATAAAAACACGTAAACTCAGAAGATGTGGACTGTGACTGCACCATATATCTAGTCGGGAGTGGTGCTAACTGAAAACAGATGATTTGGAGCGATTCGCGCGCCATCTGTTGGTCATTCTAAAGACTTATTGAACTACCCTCGTATTAAACAAAAATACTCTTTATTGAAAAAGGAGAGAGAAGATTTTGAAAAAGTTATTGGTGATACATTGAAACCAGTCATTACACCACTCGAGAAGCTCGTCGATTCGAAAGTCGAAAGCTTGCCACCTTCTAATCACATTTTGAATATAGACAGCAACAGGAAACCGAGGAAGAAATTGAGATTCGATCGATCAAGTTATATAGTAAATGATATAAATGAGTCGGGTTCCGCATATGATGATGATGATGCAGATTTTTCTTCGATGGATGGCACAATGATGAATTCAACATTCAAATCTGCGCTTGAAGGAAATGAATCAAGTGACTTTTTATCATTGTTAAATGAAAACCGCAGCAAAATCGATAACATATAGAAGAATTTTTCTTTGCTATTTTATATTTAGGTATGAGGCCTCTTCCGGTGGTGGATTTATTTTTACGATCGCTGCGGAACATGGGTATACGGAGTACGGAACGTCAATGGAGTGTATATGATTGGCGATTCAGAAATTCAATTTCATGATAAAATGGTAAAAGTGAGAGATAAAAGTTATATTAAAAGTGGGGGTCTAATGGAATTACACTTCAAGAAACAACCAGATGACAATCTTATAAGTTCAACAGATCGAAAAAATTATCGCAGCATCCTGGAAGCATCAAATGCTCATCGGAAAAGATACAGCAAAGATGAGAGTATACGCACTTCGAAGAGTAGAAAATATATGAATATCATAGGACCCATGTTCCGCAGCGATCGTAAAAATAAATCCACCACCGGAAGAGGCCTCATACCTAAATATAAAATAGCAAAGAAAAATTCTTCTATAGATCTAGTCTACTGGGATGATCCAAACGAGCTTATCGAGCGACTGCGATTATTAGTTGCGGAACGATCTGCTGGAAATAACAATCACGAAAATGAAATACAACCGATCATTGGGGAACTACGTGAAGCTGGACATATATATTGAAATGCATGTTTTCTTATAAGATCAGTAGCATCATGAGTCTCGACGTGTTCGGAAGAAAACTTGAGGGCACGCAAGAAGCGAGTCGCGGTCCACCAGGCATTGGTTATAATCTTACATTAGATGGTAATTTTGATTTACAAAATAAAAGGTTATGTAACCTTGCTTATCCAAGTCAGCCTAATGATGCAGTCACCTTGGAAGTGCTTCTGACAACTATAAGTAAAGAAGTTAGAAATCTAACTAACATAATGGCTGTAACGAAAGTTGACTTAGAGATTCCCATAAACACTGAATTAAATACAATCAATAAGGTTCTTTCCCATCTTAAAATTCGATTAGATAATCTTGAGACAAAATTGAAAGAATGCTTTGAAAAAAAAAAAAAATTCTGACTCAATAAAAGTTTTTCTTAAACCTTAAACATATAAAAAAAAAAAAAAAAATGGAGCGACAAAAAATAGCTGAAGAGTTGCACAAACCTTCTCGCCGCATCTACAAGCGAAGAAAAAATGATATACGTGGAATAGATGAGACTTGGCAAGCTGATCTTGTAGAAATGATTCCATACGCCAACGAAAACAAAGGTTTTCGCTACTTACTTACTGTCATAGATACATTTTCAAAGTATGCATGGGCTATACCAATCAAATCAAAGAGTGGTAATGATGTTACTCTAGCTATGGAGTCAATACTGAAACAAGAACGCGTACCGACAAATCTACAAACTGACCAAGGAAAAGAATTTTACAATTCAAACTTTCAGAAACTCATGAAGAAGTACAAGATAAACCTATACTCTTCGCATAGTAATCTTCATGCAAGCATATGTGAGCGTTTTAATAGAACGTTATAAAATGCAATGTGGATAGAGTTCAGCAAACAAGGGAGCTATAAATGGTGGGATATCCTGCCTGAGTTGGTGAAAGCTTACAATTCAAGAAAACATCGGACAATAGGAATTGAGCCTAAAAATGTTACGCAGGCAAATGAAAGAGAGGTCAAGAAGCATTTTCCAAATGAAAAGTTACCTGTGAAAAAACCGAAATTTAAAGTAGGAGATAAAGTGCGGATAAGTAAGATAAAACATGTTTTTGAAAAAGGTTATACACCAAATTGGTCTACTGAAATTTTCACAATATCACGAGTTGTAAAAACCAATCCGGTAACTTATCATGTCAAAGATTATTATGATAAACCCATCTCTGGGGGCTTTTATGAAACGGAAATTCAGAAAACTATGTATCCAGAAATTTATCTAGTAGAAAAAGTTTTAAAGAAAAGTGGAAATCGTGCATATGTTAAATGGTTAGGCTTTAGTAATGAGCATAATAGTTGGATAGATAAAAAAAAAATTATTTGATTTAGCCAAGATTTAACCAAAAATATTAATGTAAACGCAATAATGTAGGTACTAGTAAATAAGAAAGCAATCATATTATGTTATTGTATTTATTTATGTATTATTATGTACAAATTTTAATCTGAATAAAATAAGTATTATAATCAAAGCAAGCTGCGTATTTCATTCAAACTTAAAGGAAGATCCACCCTGATATGTCACAAATAAATTCATTTTATTTGCAGTATTGGAGAGTCTGTCAAAAAACTCTTGATCTCTTAGGATGGCTGATGAAATCTTCTCCGGTAAAAAGATTTGAAAACTTTCGTCGAGTTCGGCTACGACCTTCGTACCGAATCTCGTCTTCACCTCCTTAAGTGCTGTCACCATGTACTGATGATCTTTTTCCAAGTCTGTTACTTTCTTCCTCGGCAAGAAGTCGCGTTCAGCAATCTTATTAAGTGTAGATAGATCCATTCTGGAAAAAGTAAAAAAATAAGAACTTCTAATAGAGAAAAGATTTGTTAGAGCAAAAAAAAAAAAAGAAAATTGGTGAGAATTAACTGTGAACTTACTTAGAAATTTAGTTGAGTCTTGGTTTCTTCCCAAAAGGATGATAATTCTCGAACTCTTCGATTGCTCGAATGTGCTCCTCGTCGTGGTCTGTCTGTTGATATAGTTCATTCCCCACCACAATTTCTGTCCTTTCCATTGCCTCCTGTAATATATCCCTTCTCTCTCCTCCCTCAGAGCGTATCCCCTCCATTGATGGATCCCAGTCATGCATAAACTCCTCTAACACATCATATTCAATTCTGATTTGTTCACCTTCATTGTCATAAAGTGTCATCCCCTCTCGCCTTTCACCATTTTCATTGGCTGCATCACCCCCACCTCGTATTTCCCCCTCTCTTTCATCTTCTGCAACATATGGATGCCCCATATCTGCCTGTGAATTTATTTACTAATCGTACATCAACACGAGACCGCTCTCGCTCGATACACTTTCCATAGACAGCGTTAATTAATAATTTATAGAAGAGTTTTTCGAACTCATTCTTCGCTTGCTTTCTCTTCTCAGTATTTAATTCGACATAAGGTTTAAGCCAGGCCTTCTGCTCGAAACTCAGAATTCTATGCACCTTTTTCAAACGAAGTCCATTATCCAGCGCCTGATTGAGTGTTCGATAGTGAATCACATACTTTTTCTTATCGTTCAGAGTAGTGAGAAGTTTGTTCTGCTTTGAGCCAGGTGGTGCACGGTGCTCTGCGCAGAAAGGGAAGTCTCGATGTTCATCATGTATTTCCTCAGGATACTCCAAGTCTACTTCAGCAATGTAACCTATATCTGAATCTGGTGGTGTATTGAAGAAGCTTGGATTCGCCTCAAAGTCAATCCATTTGAATTTTCCAATCGGTAAATGCTGTACCATCGCCCACCCATACAGATTATTTATATCAAAATATAAGAGTGTCTTAGTTTTCTGTTTCTCGTCGTATGAAGAACCCATGTATGGATTGTTTGCATTAGCATATCGATTACAACACTGGCTTATTCCTCCCCGAATGCCTGCTTCAATAAACATTAGCATGTCAATATCTGTAAGAAGCTCTAATTCCACCTTTGTCATTTTAAGAGCTGCTGAAAATGTTAACCCTGGAGTCGTGTAAAAGTGAGCAGGACATAAATCATAAGCTTTAAGAGATGTCTCTCGAAAACTTTCGAAAACGTCAGCCAATAGTAGAACATCTGTTTTTAAGTAAAGATCTGAATACTCTCCCAATGTTTTTATATTGAACTTATCCCAGACTCGAACAGCATGCTTGTAGTCTTCTTCAGCAATATGGGAATCTGTTAGTTTATTATAAAACTCATTGTTTTCTGGCAATTTTGTAGACGATAGCTTATCAAATGCGTCTACATAATCATATGGAAATATACCTTTCCGTCTGAGAAGATCTATCATTTCATCTGTGAATCCATCTGATCGAAACTCTTTCACCGCTATAGGCACGTTTTGTAGATATGATGCGAGTTTTTCCAATGATGATGGTAGAAAACGCCAAGAATCTATGAATCTAAAGCTGATGTCGCAGTCATCTATGTATTTCGTGAACGAAATATATTTCTCCTTATTATGAGGTATTAGACTAACTCGTCCTTTCATCAATGTAGAAGTAGCGATCTCTTTCAAAATGAAGTGAGTATCATAATTGAGGTTATGAAAAACAACGGGAATGAATCTTGAGTTCTTATAATTCAAATTACATGAATTGTGAGCTGCACCTCTGAAACTGAGGAGAAAAAAGAATTCATTATTTTTTTTTTTTTTTGGGAATCACCAAAAATTAATTTTAAATATAACTAAACTAATAACATACCGTCCTGTAAAATGACAATGGTCTCGCACTGCAAGTTCTTCATCACGGATTGATTTTCGACATATATGACAAACAGTTGACCTCTGGAAAGATAATTCTTCTAGAGCTGTGAGTTTCATTGGTTTAGGATTCTTGTACAGATGATCTATCTTCTCACTTATTGATTTTAGTTCTCGAACAAACCATTCTGCAGGTGTCTCTTGATCTCCAAATTTTTGTCTGTAAGATTTATAGACAGATAATCTGTCATCAAAGCTGCATTTTGTGTAGTAACCTATGCTGTATGCTTCATGTAGTTGAAAAGCATTCTCATTCTCAGTAGGCTTCAATAAACATTCAAAATCAGCATAAATAACGAAAGGAACTTTTTCTCTCTTTTTGTAATCTTCGAATTTGAGAATGTTGTTCTTTGAGTCTGGCAGATTGATTCGGCAATTATTCATATTTTTACAATGATTTTCATGAATTTCCAATCTTTTTTCATTATAGAAAACTTGTAAACACCTTTCACAGTGGTATGATTTTCTATTAGCTTTAGACAGTTGAGAACCCAGAAGACGAGACATGCTTTTGATCCAAACGTAATGGTATTTAGGCATACTTTCATCACCATCAGCAAAATTATTTTCTTCATGCTCATCAATGTAAAAATCTTGAATGATAAGTAGATTTACATGTCTACTCTTCTTTTCTGGTTGATTATTATTTTCTGGTAGATTTACATGTTGATCTTCCTCTTCTGCTTGATTTTCTTGTTCAGCCTTCTTTTCTGACGTAACGTGACAAGGCGATACTTCAAATTTTGAACCATACTTTCTGAGCATGTATACATTTACTGAAATTTTATTCAATTTTTCGAATTTTGAAATATCTTTCAGTTTTACTGGGAACTGTATATCACTAAAGATCAACTCGTTCTCATGTACACGATATTGATTAACTCTGTTGGAATTATATTTGCTGGGATATAATGCTGAAAGAATAGCATATTTGAAACACTGATTGTCATTGTTATGAACATTAACACATGCTTTTTTGTTTTCTATAAACTTTGGGAGAGGAATATAAGAACTGCCCTTGAATGGAGAATATTTTTTCATATTTATACACAAACTTTTAATACTCTTCAATGTCCAGCCGGAATCCTTTTCCTGAAATTCTTCTAGTTGTGTAAGAATGGGCTCTTTAATATAGTCTTTAAACCATTCCTCTAAATTTGTTGACATGTATACTGTAGCACTTTCACTCGTGAAATATTTAATATCGGTCGTTTCCTCTCCATTTTTCTTCATAGAAAATTCCGAGATAAAATCTGAATTTATTTTCACAGCATTGTATTCTTCTAAGCATTCTTGTGCCTTAACTTTGAAGAGCTTTTGTGCATCACTTAAGAAACTCAGAATGTCCATGTGTTTTATATTTACAACTACGCCAGTCTTGATTCGATTTTGGAATGCCGACTGCACATCTCGCCACTCTACACTAGCTTCTGTTTTCTCAGATTGTAGATTACCTCCTCGTTGAAGATGTTGTTCAAATTCAACTTGCACGCACGAAAGATGAGTCATGCAAGTTTGACATTTCTGTTTCTCTCCTCTTGAAAGTTTAGATTTTGCAATTTTTTCATTTAATTCTTTTATGGTTGAATTACACATGTCCAACCAATAATGAATATCGTTATTACTTAAATCATTTACACTTTGTAAAATATCACGAAGAAGCTGAACAAGGCGTTCAAAAAGATCGATGGATGCCATATTTGCTTTTTTCTCACTGTAATAGCACTAAAATAGACACTAGAATAGGACTTCACAAATGTGCACGATAGTCAAGACTAAAACTCGTTGACCGCGATAGATGAACTGTGCTTATCCAAGAAACTGCTTCCCTTTTTGTATGCAATGTCGACGTAAGTAGAGGTAGAAAATTCAAATAACTGACCAAGGATAAAATGAAGAATAGGGAGATTTTCTTAGGTAGGGATGAATTTTCTTTCATTTGAACCAACTAAAATAGTTCTTTTTGGGAAGAGGAAGGAGATTTTTTAAGGGAGGGATGAATTTTCTTCCGTTTGAACCAACCAAAAAGCGGCTTTTCATCCCTCCAATGAAGAATATACTTTCTTTTTTGAACGACCAATCCTAAAAGAGCCTGAGGCGGAGTTTCTTGTTATAAAATCAGGATGAGAGAATTTTCCTATTCATTCTCCGAGTTCACTTCGTACTGAACTATCAACTACAGAGCTGTAAGATGGCTAGAACACGTGACTACGACTTGATGTTCAGAAATGCCATACTGCAATTTCAAGAAGAGAATGTTTATATTTGTGACATTCAAGGATTCCAAAGAATAGCAGAGGATTCTTTCATTTTCAAAGAAGTAAATTTTCTCAATTTAAAGAAAACTGCTTTACCGACTGCATACCTTTTTAAACCTCCTATGACATTGGAAGAACTGACAGCAGAAGAAAAATGTATGACTCACTGGGTGGAGAAGTATCATCATGGAATTGCATGGGACGCTGGTGATATTCCTTATCATCGTCTTCAACGAATTTTCCAAATTTGCTCGCAAGGGATTGAGAAATTATACGTTAAGGGAGAACAGAAAGTGCAATGGCTAAGAAATCTCATACCAAATGTGTAAGTGATATATAATATGACTCTACTTTCATACTTTTTCATACTATTTTTATACTTTTTTCATACTTTTTCATACTTTTTCATATTTTTATCATACTTTTTCATACTTTTTTCATACTTTTTCATACTTTTTCATTACTTTTTCATACTTTTTCATACTTTTATCATACTTTTTCATACTTTTTTCATACTTTTTCATACTTTTTCATACTTTTTCATACTTTTACTTTTCTATGCTCGTATTTCTTACGTTTTTGTTTTTATTTACAGATTAATTTCAAACATTGAAGACTTTGGATGTCCATCACTAGAAACGTTATCGAGCGATAAGCATTACGTATGTTTTAATCACATTCTCTGCATTAGAAGGAAACCTATATGCGCTGTACATAATGTTATCTCAATACGAGCATGGCTACTAGATTATTTGGATGCTAAATTTGGCCAAGATGAAGTAGATATCATTTCTAAAAGGAATACATACTCATGTGTATATTGGAAATAAATTGTTATTAAATATTCTGTAAAAAAAGAGAAGCTTGATGATTGAATAAAAAAAAATTAAAAGTAAAATCATTTTACGATATTATTCTTTCACAAATATAAAATTAAAATATAATAGATAAATCTATAGCAAACATAGGGTACATGTGGGTGTTACTGCGGATATTTTATATTAATTAGAATAAAGCATTGTTCATCATATAGACAATATCGGACAAAGGAAAATGGAGGAAATGACAAGGGGAATAAACGAAAACAAGTTGAAAAAATATTTTTTCATTATATTCAAAAAAACACTTATTACATTAAAAATTAATATATAATAAAATAATTATTTTTTACATATATATATATATATATATATATATATATATATATATATATATATATATATATATATATATGTATATTATTACATAATATCTATTCTATGAATGTCACATCTTCTACGATGCGAGGTTTTACTATTGATGGTCGCGGTGGTGGTGGTGGTGGAGGTGATGGTAGTGATGGTGGTGCTACTGTTGCTGCTATCTTCGTTTTATCCTGCACTCGGCTGTGCATTCGCAGCCAATCTCGTTTCGCTTGCTTACTTTGAAGCGAAGCTTTGTCGTCCTTCACTAGATCTGAAAAAATAAAAATGGCAAAAAAAAATAGTTTTAAAATATAATATAATATAAATATTAAAATAAAATGAAATTTTAAATTTTTGTATTTCTTACCAATCTTTGTCGACCTGGAAGGTGACTTCATCGTATGCAAATGGGGTGGCGTGGAAGGCGTTTTCGGCCTCGGCTGGTTTTCAGCTTCATCTATAAAAGAAAAGAAAAAAAAACAAATTATTAGATTATTATTTATTAAGGTAAAGTAGGTAGTACTTGGACTTGGAGTTTATAGAGCCGAAACTCAATATTTTTCCCAAATCTTTAATCTAATCGTTAATTCGGCATGTTTTACTATTATTAGTACAAGAAAAAATACGCTTACATACTTTTTTATACTACGAGGGTAGTTCAATAAGTCTTTAGAATAAAGTATAAAAACAATTTTTTTTGGGTAAATTTTTTTTTATTTTTCAACATAATCTCCTTGGAGCTCTATACACTTGGTCAATCGCTTAAGTTTTTTTAATCCTTCAGAAAAGTGCGTTTTCGGAAGTTCCTTAAAATAAGCACTTACAGAGGCAATGACGTCTTCGTTGTCCGTAAATCTCTGTCCACCGAGCCATTTTTTCAAGTTTGGAAATAAGAAAAAGTCACTGGGGGCTAAATCTGGTGAATACGGTGGGTGTTCGACCAATTCGAATTTTAGTTCTTCAATTTTAGCCATTGAAACGAAGCATGTGTGAACTCGGGCGTTGTCGTGATGAAAGAGAATTTTTTTCTCGCCAAATGTGGTCGTTTTTTTTTAATTTCTTCTTTCAGCTGCTCTAATAATGATGCATAATACTCACCAGTAATTGTTTTACCCTTTTCCAAGTAGTCAATAAGTATAATTCCACGTGCATCCCAAAAAACTGTAGCCATAACCTTACCAGCTGACTTTACGGTCTTTGCCTTCTTTGGAGCTGGTTCGCCTGTGGAAATCCACTGTTTGGATTGTTCCTTTGTCTCAGGAGTGTAGTGGTGTATCCATGTTTCATCCACAGTCACAAATCGACGAAAAAATTCCTCAGGATTCCGACTTATGCGCGCCAAAAGAGCCTCAGAGGCGACCACTCTATTGCGTTTATTCTCAGCTGAGAGCAAACGCGGCACCCATCTTGCCGATAGCTTTTTCATGCCTAATTTTTCATGTAGAATTGAAACAACTGCACCTATAGATATCCTTGTGGCCTCAGCTAACTCACGCACTTTTAATCTTCTATCCTTCAACACCATATCGTGGATTTTATTGATGATTTCGGGAGTAGTTGCTTCTACGGGCCTTCCTGAACGTGGTTCGTCACTTATTGATGTACGACCACGCTTAAATTCATTTACCCAGTTATAAACCATTGCTAAGGCAGGGGCAGATGTGCCATGAACTGAGTCCAATTCATTTTTTATCTCATATGGAGTTAAACCCTTTAAATGAAAATGTTTAATTACCGCTCTGAACTCGTTTTTTTCCATTTTTCTTAACAAGCAATTTTTTTTTTTTCAATTGGTTATAAAAACACGTAAACTCAGAAGATGTGGACTGTGACTGCACCATATATCTAGTCGGGAGTGGTGCTGACTGAAAACAGATGATTTGGAGCGATTCGCGCGCCATCTGTTGGTCATTCTAAAGACTTATTGAACTACCCTCGTAATAAAGTAAGTTTAAAAATTCAACTATACGTCACAGTAGTTGGACATCATATGCCAAGCTGGTCCCAGTACTTGGACATAGTTAGGACCCAGTAGTTGGACATATGAATTAAATGTGTCCAACTCCTAGGTTCAGAAAAAGCAGTGGACGTAAACTTGGACAATACATTCGGCATATTACAGTTCTCGACATAACCTCAAAATGTTATATTTACATTTATAACAAATTTAAGACGTAAATTAAGATAATTTTGGTTAAATTATATACTACACATCATAAACTATCCGAATGAATGCCAACGAATACATATTTTTATCATCTTTATCAGTAATTACAATTTTTGTCACTGTCCAAGTACTGGTCACAATTTTCGTTTTGTCCAAGTACTGGGCACTTTACCTTATTTAAGTTTTACATAAAAAAAAAATGAATAAAAAAATAGTTACCTTCAGCTTTCCTCTTTCGCTCGTTGTTGCTGTTGCCGCTGCTGCTGCTCGGCGATGAAATTTCTGGAATCCGACCAACATCCTGCATATTTTTTCCTTTCGCAGCCTTTAAGCTGCCCCTTGAGCTCGAGCTAGAGCTGGAACTAGAGCTCGAGCTGGAACTCGATCTGGAACTCGAGCTGGATCTCGAGCTCGACCTTGATCTCGGCGAGCGAGCAACCGGTGCGCTCTCTTGAGGTACTATTCCCTCGTATAACTGTTGCATAGCAGCAACAGGGGGTAGTGGTGGTACTGAAAAATAAATAAACATTTAACATAATATTATTTTAATTATTATTAATAAAATTCTATAAAATGATACTTACATGAATGTATCGCATCCATTGCCCACGACACATGGTCAAGCATCATGAGCAATGTGGGCCCGTTAGAAATAAGCCACCGGATACGATCCCGCATCATTTGCAAATTCGTCTTGCTATTTGCCATCTCGAATTTTTCTTTCAAATTTCAAGTTCGTATAATTTTTTGAAATTTGAAAGTTTACTGACTGACCCTAGTTTGCGCCCTAGAATTTATATCGTCAGAAGAGCTTACCCCTTCTTTCACTTATTCAAGAAATTCTGCGATTGGTTAAAAATTCTCCTCCCTTAATTAGAAAAACGCCTGCCTTGCAGAAATTTTCCTCCCAGAATTTTTTAAGAACCACCTCCCTGTCGGTCACATCCACGCCTACACATTTTTTTCGTGAAAGTTTCTACAATCTTGATGACGAGAAAGTGCATCTCTAGAAGCTGGCGTCAAAGTTGTTGGGAAAAGTGCGACCTGCGGTCGTGTATTGTTGGGGACAATTTACTACTACCTGCACAAGGACCTTTAACACACTCTATGACATACTGTAGTATAGCGTGTATTGCGGAGAAAAACTGACAGTGTTTTGGCTCGAAAATAGACTTTTCGAATGTATGCGCGCAGTATGCCTTTCTCAAAAGGTTATTTATTGATGGAAAGTAATTTACTACTACCTGCGCGAGGACCTTCAAACTTGCGCCATGCCTTACTGTAATAAATTCGTTTCTAGCGGAAAAATAAATTTCCGAATGCCTCCGCACAGTAAGTTCTCGAAGGCCGTTTACTGATGCAATCTTCCTGCTATCTGCGCGCATCTACAGCGCATACCTGCGACGATGACGTGTATTGCTAGCAAAGTCAGTGAGCAACGTTCCATCTATTTTTAAAAGCAGAGGAAAGAAAGGCTGACCCTTTCTTTTCATTCTTTTCGGCTACTTTCCATTTCCTACGCTTGCCATCTGTTTCTTTGAAAAGAGGAGCAAAGAGCTCTTCCCTCTCTTCGGGTGGGAGTAAAACGCTTATGTATTCGGGCCTACAGAGTGGGGATAGAAAAAATCAGATACGAATTCTAGATCACATTAAGAGGGGACAGTTCAGAGGCGGGGCTTAAAACACACACAATACGAATCCGGTAAAAATTGGAAAAGGGACCAGGCACAGGCCTTATACACACTACAGATTCTGTATCACTTTGAGAGGGGGTAAATCCATTGGAGGGGCTTAAAACATACAATACGAATGCTCAAAAATTGGAGAAGAGACCAGGCATGGGCCTTATACACACGACCGATTCTGTATCACTTTGAGAGGGGGTAAATCCAGGGGAGGGGCTTAAAAAATACAATACGAATGCTCAAAAATTGGAGAAGGGGACAAACAGGGATAGGCCTTATACACACGACCGATTCTGTATCACTTTGGCATGATACAGAACCCGCGTGAGCCAGTATGCCTACAGCCTATCTACTAGATTCTATGGAGACATCTTTTTTAGTTGCAAAATGAATTTTGCAATAACAATAAAATATTTTAGACTAAAATAAACGTATTCATATTAGCATTATAAAGACTTTATTATACCAAAATTTCAAAGCTGAAGGATTGTTTTTCTATGAATGGAAAATAATTTAAGAAAAGGCGTTTTTAACGGTTTTTAAAAGCATACATTGAGCAATGAAAAACATCTCGTTCTTTCTGCCATTTAGAAATTTCGATAATCGAAAATGCTTTTTGCTAGTCATGATTCAACCATATGATATCAAATTACACTTTTTCAAGAATTTAGTTATATCAGAATTGACTTGCAAAATCAGTTCTTGAAATGAAAGACAAGATGGATTCGACAATGATATATCAAATTATGTTTTCTTCATTATAAATTTTTGCGTACAAATCGTACAGTAATGGTATCAAATTACATGAAATGTTCTTAACTTTTCCAATCATTTCTTCTTCTTCTTCTTCTTCTTCTAGAAAATTCTATAGTTGTAAACAGTTCCTAAAACTGTTGCGTCATTTAGGCCCTATAAGGAGCGAGCAGGGTCCTACTCCTGATTCAGTGAATAAGTAAACTTTAGAGAGATAACAATGCCTACATACGATTGTACTCGTCTTGTAAATAATATGCTACAAGCCTATATAAAAGCCATATAGGCTTTTATCACGCGGGCGGATTAATCGGAATAACATATCCGAGTGGATTAAACTGAGAAATAAAAATTTAAGTTATTTGAGACATCTGCTACGTAGAAATGTCACAACTATTCCCGAGAAATAGAAATTTATTTCCAGAATCAGGCTGCTAAAGGGTATTCAGGATAAGCTAAAGTTTCTGCTAAAAAAGGAACATGGTGTCTCGCGTAATGAAATACGTAGTGATAGAGTAAGTTGGCAAAACGGCGATTGTACATTCAATAATCGTATTAGATCTGGAGTGATTACCAGCTTGAAGAATTTAGATGTGATAGCTTTCATGAAATATGCTGAGGCTCTGTTTAAAACTCGAATTAAGAATGCTCTCAAACCGCATGATTTTTTAAAAGTTTATACAGTATTGGCTGCTGAATACGTCATTACGAAAAATGATAAAGAGGTGGTGGAAATTAAACATTTCAATACCAAGGCTGTCTATTTTACAAACAACTAATTTGAAGGAATGATTTAAACTGAACGTACATCAACCTATTAAAAGATAAATGGAGGAATTTGTGCAGAAAAACTCCGGTTGAAGCTTGAAATCTATATATAATAATTATCTTCTAACTGTAGATAAACGGTTAGCAGTAAATAAATCATCACTAAATGTTGTCAAGACCGTATATATGACTTTTGGTAATTATATGTTAAGATAAATGATAAATATTTAACAAGAGTTGAGAATTATAATATTTAGGCATCATATTTGATTATAAGTTAAAGTGGGATCGTCACATACAAGAAATTATAAAAAAACTAAATATCTAGTCTATATTTTTATAAGATCTCCAAGTTTATGTCAACAGAAATAACGAGAATGATATACTACTTTTTTTCACAGTATAATTAATTATGGAATCTTAGCCTGGGGTGGAATTTATAAAAAGAGTAGAAGTATACTGCAAAATTTACAGAATAGAATATTAAAAATTGTAAATAAAAACAATTTTGTTATACAGAATAATCCGATGAATATTGAACAAATATTAATTTTTGAATCTATAAAGTTGCATTACTCTAATCTTAAAAATCCGAACCTCACATCTGATAGTATAACTAGGAATAAACATATAATCATACCAATGTATAAGAAAAAAAAATAGTAATAAAAATAGTTATATAAAAGTCAATACGATTTTTAACATGCTACCGAACAACCTAAAAATCTTAGATATTAACAAATCATCTAAAAAAAAAATAAAATACAGAATTGGATTAAATCAAATCTTTAAATGCTAATATAGTGTGCATTTCTGTTAATTTTATAAATATTAGTTTCACTACGGTGAATTGTAATCAAAGATAACAATTTTATGAACAGTATTTTTAAGTTTACTTTAAGTTTACTTTAAGTTTAGTATTGAAGTTTTTTCTTTTTTTCGTATATATATTTTAATATACACCAGACCTGCGAACAGACAACGGCGTTTATCTCTTTAGGATTTTATGGATGTAAATACTATGTAATTACTCTGTCAAATTATTTCCTGGTTAAAATAAATAAATAAATAACAATATAAATGATACGCCGGTATGGTAGTAATCTGCCAGTATTTTACATCTCTTTAAATTGCAAGAATTTATTAATTTTTTAAATTTTTGTGTTCAAAACATCTTAAACTTTTCTTTCAAATGCATAATTTAGTGACTTTTTCACTCTATTTAGAGTGAAAGATTACGCATCAAGAAAAAATAATTATACACGTTGTTTTACGTTTTACAAATGTTTTGATGAATGAATACAGTTTACTGCAAAGGCTGCAATTGAGAAATAAATTTTAAAAATTTCAGAAAAATTGTTGGTTGAATTTGAACCCTGATCGTTTAGATTCTGGGGCTGCCACTCTAGAGTTAGATCACCGTTGCATCTGAATTCGTGTGCACTGATTTCTCCTATGTATTCGAATTCGTTGATGAACTTTTATTTAATACCATAATCAGTTTAAGCCATAATAACGTAGAGATAATAAATAGTTGTTGAATAAATGGGTCGTGAAATGTTAAGAGGATGTCGGTCGCTATACGCATTGCTTACCACGGAAAATATTTAAATGTGTTTTCCGGTTGCTAATAATACCGGAATCTTTTGAAATTGCCAAAACTAAACAATGCTGATACAATATACAAATTTGCAGAACATAGTAGGTCATTTTTATTTACAAAATTTGTTTAATCTAGAATACCTATTTAAAATAAAGAAAGTCGGTAATACAGATTCCGGTAATAAATTCTATTTTTCTTATATGGTTCAATATTCCTTTGAATTTGTAAAAACTATATCTGGTCAATTTTTTAAGAGATTTTAAATGAAAGCTACTCTTTCACCTCGAGTTAAATTAATTAACCACATAGTTGTATATTTTTGAACCCATTTTTTTGTACAATTTAATAATGACATTTTTTGAAAATTTAAATAAGATTCCTGGTGCAAATGTTGTTTTAAAAGTAAAAAATCGTCATTCGAATCTTTGATTAATTTATAGGTTTTATAATATACATTTTAATCCAACTTAGTGTGAAAGTTAGAGTAAATCCTTAGTCACTCTAATTTAGAGTGGTAAAATTCACTTATTAGACTGGAGTGACCCAATTCACTCTTTTAGAGTGAAAATTCATTTGGAGTGGAACCCTCGTTCTCTCTACACAGATAGTCTTGTTCCGAAGGTGCTATACACAGACACATTTAAACACACACAAGTACACACAGATGCGGAAATCTACACAGATGTGTTCACACAAACGCATACACTTACATACTCACTATTAAATACATACCCATATATACATATATGCTCGCGCAAACCTACAATGATACACTCACATACATACACATACACGGAATTTCATTTGCGCTAGCTCCGCCCACTTGTGTCGGGACACATTTAATTTTAGAGAACTTTTGTACTTCAAACCGACAGTTGAGTGATAGAACAGGCTATCCGGAAAATGCTTGAAGAAGAGGCTAGCTCAGTTTTCGCTTGAAGAACGGGCTAACTCAGTCGGCGCTTGAAAAAAGATCTATACGGAGAGAAATAAAGAGCTGAATCAACTAAAACCCACGTTGATTCTACCCATAAATTTTTTTTTTGAATAGAACTTTTTTAACTGACGCAGAAAAAAATGCTCTGCAAAGTAAAAAATAATAGTTACTGTAGTAAAGAGATTAAGAAAATAATTAGCTTGCAATAAAATGTTTATTATCTTCATTGAATCAAAAGTCAACATCTTGGTCATTTGAATTCAAAATACAACTATTTCGAGTCGGCGCTAGAATCAATAACTGCTTTCAATGACATTTTATAATCGAATATAATTTATCATGGCATATATTATCATTCTCGTAGAAAATGTTTGGTAATTTTCTACAATTTTTGGCACCGACTCCACAGGGGCCATAAAGTAACGTTTGCCATGACCCCCCCCCCCCCCCCAATAAAAAATATTAATCTGCAATTTTCTTTTATCCTCATATTCAACAGTGCTCTAGATTCATTTAATATCTTGAGTTAACAATTAAAAAAAATTATTTGTGTAATTAGAAAATCATACCCATAAAATGTTACGTTTTTTTATGTATCTACAACGATTACTCAGGAACGCCTAATCCGAGTTGAAAAACTGTTTTTCTGTTGATTTAAAAGAGAGTGATCGTGTGGTGATCTTATAAAAAAATCAGGCTTAATCGGAATGTTTGATTTTGACTCCGAGTTCCAATATTGTAATTTATAAATAAAGTTAATAAATATTCTTAATCTATTTAATAAAAAAGAGGATTATATTTACATTTAGAGTGTTATCTTTTCAAGTAGGTTTCATTCGTATTAATTTTTCACCTCTCCTTGCAGTGTTAGGTAGTAACTAGTTATAAGTAACGAAGTTACCAAGTTATATTACTGTACTTATCTTGTTACATCAATTCTCTAGCAAAAAATCTTGCAGACTTATAGATATAAGATATTAACAAATTCAAAAAACTAAAGCTCTAAAATCGAAAAACCACTAAAAAACAAAAACGCATCGGAAAACAAAAAAACTTATTTTTCATCCGCCTTCCTTCAAGAAAAACAAAAAAAAATTAGCCATAAAACATTAATTTTTACTATGGATTACTCGAGATATGGTCATATACATCCATACACACACAGACACACGCACGCACGCACATCCATACGGACATTTTCTAAAAATAGTGTATTTTTATTCCAAATGGTCCAACACATATTTAAACATGTTTTTAAAAAAACCTTCTTTTTACTATTACAAAGCTTCCTTTAGGAGGAAGCAAAAGTAGGAACATTGTCTAAAAAGAGTGTACGAGGTCTGTCCCAAAAGTATCCGACCTACGTTCATATCTTCGCGCGGAGAGACTCAGGCGACCTCTGGAGGGTACGAACGTCACCAGCAACTCCTAACCTTCTCGTCAGTAGCCTGAGATACCGATGAAACGTCTTAGTTCCCGCGCAGCGTGTATTTGTTTACAACGACTTTTTTGCGTTCGTCGCAATTTGCTTATTGCTAAAAATGGCAGAACGAACCAAACAGCGAATTTGCATAAAATTTTGCTTTAATCTCGGTAAAAGTTGTGCGGAAACTATTGAAATGTAGCAAAAGGCCTTTAAAGATGAGTGTATGGGCAAAACACAAATAAAAGAGTGGTATAGGCGGTTCAAAAGTGGCTGCACATCTGTTGACAGTGATCCTCGTTCTGGTCGACCTTCGACGGGAACATCGTCGGATAATGTCGAGCGTGTGCGTGTCGCAGTTGAACAAGATCGTCGTTTGACTGTGAGAGAACTGGAAGATGAACTTGGAATACCAAAAAGTACTGTTTGGCTAATTTTAACCGAGAATTTGGGAATGACTCGTGTGTGTGCAAAATTCATCCCGAAACTGCTCTCAGACCAGCAAAAAACCTTTGATTAGAAATCGCTCAGGACAATTTGGAAATGATTAATAGTGATGAAAAATTTCTTAAAAAGGTTATTACTGGTGATGAGTCATGGGTTTGTGGTTATGATCCTGAAAATGCCGCTTAAAGGACATCGATTCGACAATAAACAGACTGTTGAAACTAATGCGACGAATGCACTAAAGGCGATTCCGAAGTCTGACTTTCAAGAGTGCTTTAATAAGTGGAAACATCGATATGAGCGTCTTGTTCAATCAAATGGGGACTACTTTGAAGGATGCCACCCCCCGGATGACGAAAAATAAATCAAGCGCCGAGAAATCGAGGTAGGTCGGATACTTTTGGGACTGACCTCGTATTTATATTCCACATGCCCCGAGACAGGTTTCTAACATGTTTTTTTTCTCGAAATTTGAAGAAGCATTAATTATAAGGTTATGTTTATAAATTAAATTGTCGATTTTCAAATATCGTAAATTAGAAAAGTCGTTATAAAATAAAAAATAATTGACTAATTTTTACAATTATATTTGAATTTGAATCTTCATCAAAAAACAAAAAACGACCTGTATTTGGTCACAGCCGACAGAGCCATGGATGAGATACTAACAATTAAATACATTAAAAAAATACATTACCTCAAATATCTTGGAAAATCAAAGACCTTATGATCCGGGCAAACGTACGGGTTAAGAGATATTACAACGCTACCTAGTTGGAAAACCGGTTTCAGATAATGTGACGTCTCCGTGAGGCAGAAACGTCTTTTTATTTAATTATTTGTTTTTCGCCTACACTTTCATGTAATAGCGCGGGATGCTAATTGTTAATCTTCTAGGGAAATTGAATGTGAAATGATAAGATAGGAAAACTATTTCCTGTACCGCTTAACGGGATTAGGTAAATAGTTACTGGAGAGAGAGAGGATGGGTACACGCATAAGTACTGCTCTCGGAACTTTGTGCGTGCGGAGGAAAATTGCTAAAAAATATTTATATAATGATATAGGAAAGAAGAAGTAAAGGACTACAAGAAAATAAGATAGCTAAATTTATAAATTGACTTACTTTTATTTTATAAAACTGGACTATCTATCCCTCACTCTCACTCTTTCTCTCTCTCTCTCTATATTCGAATTCTTCGGAGTTGGCGGATGGCGTCGTCTTCTGGGCTGGGCTATGAGGTGGTTAGTTGAGATGATGGTTGCTGTTCCTCCTGGCTGCTGAGATCGGACTGACTTTTGAAAAGAATCTTCGGAGCCTCATTACCTCCGGTCCTCCCTGTGACCTAGCCCTCTAGATCCTTGTGCGTAGGAGGAGAAAATCAGGCCTCGCTGTCATTGGCCTAATCGGGAAAGCGTACCCTTAATTGGCTCTGCGAGATGGACCGGCATCCAAAGGGACAGCGATAGCTTTCCAGGGCCTCCTTCCAAGCCCCTTCTCTTCTCTTTTCCTATTGATTTTCGATGGTGGATCCTTCCTCTTCTTTTCCGGAGTAGGGGTAGAGAAGGAGGAGCTCGTTTAGAGAGAGAGAGAAGATCGTTAGAGAGTGAGAGAAGATCGTTCATTATTACATAATTGTTTTAACACTATAATTTAAACCTTAAATTAACATTTATTCGTAGGTAACATATGTTTACTTATTTCCTTAACGATTATAAAAATTAAACTAAACAATATTGATAAAAATACACCGCAGTCTATTTATAATATAATGTAATAATGTTATTCCTATGCTAAACATACTTTTATATAATAGAAAATATTTCAATACTAAATTGAGTTATTATACTATTATTTATTTATATTTGCTAGAAACTATAATATATGTATTTCCTATAGTTTTGTAAAATACCTATCACTTATTTAATCTATGCTAAAAATAATCATTTATGAAGTAATTATGAAGTAATGTTAAATTCCTTTTTATATTTTCGATTTATTCTCTATCTGCGCTTAAACTTATAAAACGATGTTAAAATTTCTAATTATTAGATGACTCATAATATATTACACGAACCACTATTACTAATGCATACGCAAAGCTTGCTTAATAGAACTAAGTATAAAGTTATTACATTTTTACATCGCGTTTTCGTTAGTTAATCCTAAATTCTTAGATATACAATAGATATTTGTTAAATGTTAAATAATAATGTATTTATTCTTAAATGATATCTCTATGCGCTTTGGGCCGAGTGTACATTGCATTGCTACAGTATTTTGAAAGTAAAATATAATTTAATTTAGTGAATTAAAGAGAGAAAAGTGATTTATTTTGATAATAATATTCGAATAATAAAAATAATTTTAATAATGGAAAAAGTAAAGATTGTACTGTAGCAATGGAATTTTCCCAGAACGAAGAGGGTCCAATAGCCACGCACAGCTAACGGTTATCTTGGCACCACGCATAGATCGCATCTTCGGCGTGTTTACACTCTCGAGCGGCTCAACCAAGCGAGTGGTGACAGACAGGGAGAAGAAGGCCCCTAGTCATCGGCTAAGTTTATTTTTTATAGAAGGTCTGTCGCCGACTCGAGACGCTGCTCGAGACGCTTTCCCAGGAACACCTTTCCATCAGTTCATACACGTGCAGTTTTATTGCTCTCAGCTGTTTAGAGTATGCACCACAGAGATTACTTGCCTCGACCCTGGGAAAGATTCTCTGCTGGTTTGCAGCTGTCGAACCCTCTCAAAGTCGCGGCAAGCATATTTGTATATGAAATGAGAAAAAGAGAGGACCGAGGAAGTAGAGAGGAAAAAAAAAATAATTGTGAAAATAGGGCTTCAACATCCGTTGCATGAATGTATACATTTAATGTATTTATAATTACGGAGACGTAACAATAAAAAGTTGCCGATTCACTCAAGTGATCGTTCGAGAATAGTACATTGTGTAACGAGGGCGGTATAGTGGCCAATAGCGCATGCGCGCGTCGCCCACGTGGCGCTATTGGACACTACACCGCACGAGTTTCACACACTATTTTTTATCGTAAGTGCTGGGAATATGACGTATATTGCGTGGGGGTTCTGTGTACGCTAAATGGTTAAAAGACACTACGGGTGTTATTTTCTATAACGCACTCGACAGCGTGACGTATGAAAAAACACACGCTTTAGCGATGTAAATTTGAGAAGATAATTGTAGGACAAGTTTTATCATCAGCACCTTTTTTAATATTCCTTACATATACAAATCTATATTTGTCGTCATAAAATAGCTGCTGACAGTTTGCCGCTCCTTGATAAATAATCAATGAATCATTTATAGCTTCAACGATACTGTAGATAGATTTATATGTAGCATGTTGAAAATAATGATGTTGTAATTCAGAATTTGTTATCGTTGTGTCGCCGTGACGTAAATGCAAAGTAGTGCATGGAATATTAATTCAACTTCTCTTGGTAACCGTGTACAAAAATTTGTAGTAGTGTTGTTTGGATAATATTTTATGCTGCTGTTACTTGGGAGGGTAATGGTAAACTGATTTTGACTCATAGTGACTCTTACAAATTTTTCAAGCCTTTAGCAGAAACCCAAGAGTTGAATTTATCAGGATATCCAATACTACTTACAAAATATTGTTTTTTAGCACCTTTTCCTTTGCTGCGTAAAACCTTCTCAATTTTATATTCTTCATGGCTTATTCGTTCCTTGTGAATAAGTCTAAGTTCTTCGGGATAAAAAAAACGTTCAATTCTTTCTCTTTGTAAATCACTCAATTCGTAAACAAATAAATTTTGTTTTCTTAAAACCCGTATAATTTTAAATATTTCTTCGCTCCACGATTTTTCTGCATCATTTTTAAATACGTTTTTTTCTCGACTTATGCATACGTACTGACCATTTTTATATTCGGCTTTGCCACGTCGAGGTTGTCTTTTTAATGCTCGCTCAACTAAATTTTTGTAAATCAAAAATAAATTATAAAAAAATATCGGTTTTACCATGATTTATTGGTATACTACCCCCTTAAGTCGCCTAAAAAGGCAACTTTTCCAAATCTTTTTTAGTTGTTTTAAATATATACAAAAAAGAATATGTATCATAGTAAAGAACATTATCGTTTTTTTGGAGCTATTTATATAAAACTAACCGCGCTTGTGCCTTTGTATACGCAGCGATCGCGACGTTCGTACGCGGTAAAGAAGTTACCGATTTTTGTATATATAACCAATTAACGTACGTTACGCGTACGTTGTCACAAAATCAATACAATTGTCTGCGGTAAATTTGCGCGTCGACCGGATTTTCCCCAAAAAGAGTCTAGACATAACTTAACCACAACTCTTAATCCTGATTTTTATCAATTTTATTAAAATGTAGTTTTACACCTTCACGATTTTCATACTCTTCAATATACTTTACTT
Organism: Gastracanthus pulcherrimus; assembly: GCA_949152435.1. Taxonomy (NCBI): domain Eukaryota; kingdom Metazoa; phylum Arthropoda; class Insecta; order Hymenoptera; family Pteromalidae; genus Gastracanthus; species Gastracanthus pulcherrimus. Next base: position 68,261,796 of record OX424573.1, on the reverse strand, counting down.
TCTCACTTAATGTTTCACAATGAGATGGCCAAGAACGCCTGTACCATTAACGTATTGTGTGGTCTTGTACTGCCAAATTGCATGTATTTTTATTATTTTTCCAGTCTTTGTGTGGGAAAATACCTGTATTACCTGTGTGGGAAAATACCTGTGTATACAACTTATTACACGGTTAGCAATAATATCGCCTTTCGTTTACCACAAGTAAATTTAAAATTAAATTAAAATGTTTATCTTCAGAATGATAAAGAAGGTTTATATAACTCTTATATAGTCCCGGTATATCTTTTTCCCCATCATAAATCGGTGCAACCCTTTTTCCAAAAGTTTCAGTATTTCATCAACTAAGAAACGAAATTATTGTTAAAATGACACTTTTTCTTTTAAATGGATACACACATAGATATACATACACAGGCACACACACGCGTACACACACATACGCACTCACACACACACACACGCACATCTGTATTCACGGATACACACACACACACGCACACACATACAGACACACACGCACACATATGCATACTCATACCCACTCACGCACGCACACATACAGACACACACGCATGCACGCACGCACGCACGCAAACACATACTCGTACCCACTCACGTATGCAAGCGTACATTTAAAATTTAAAAGATATGGTACTTACGCTGTTTCGCGTGCTGATCAGAAAGATCCTGTAACGCGTAGATCCGCTACAGCCCTTTTCGTAATAGAACCTCTGCAGCCACATTAACAGCCATATGACTATGTTTTAAAAACATTTGTTGTAACCATTTCACCATTCTATAAGGAACACGCACCACAAGTGGCGCTAAATCTTCGATTAAGTCGCTTTCAGTGCGATTGCGAAGACCGTTAAACCACTCTTGATTAAACCGATAACAAATATTCGGTAATTTCACGGACGTTAACCCGAATTAGTGAACGTGAAACCGCTTTTCTTAATAAAAATTCACGACGACTCTGCTCCATTGCTAAACATATATGTTCGATCTGTCGGTACACGAACTGACTAACAAGTATCTGTGTTTTCCCGAGACTTTTCTTTTAAGGTCGGAGCTTACATGTAGTTACGTAGTTACCGACAATTTCGTATTGTTCAGTATTCTCATTCAATTTTTAATGTTTTTCAATTATCTCAGTTATCCGGCGTTCATTAGTAGATTGAGAACACCGGACAACTAAAGTTTTTAACTTTTATGAACAATTAAATTAGAATAATGTAAAACTTAATGCAGAAATCTTTAATCGGCTCCGACCTCCCCTAAGTCTTCGTATGGTCTCTTCCCCACCTTCCTCCATTTTTCCACCCTCGTTCAGCTGACCGCGTGAAACTATCACTGACCACACAAGTAAAAAACGAAAACGAGATTTCAAATTACGAGCATTCAAGTTCCGAAGCGGAGTAGCGAAAAACACTTGGGTGTGACACCTTTATTACAAACAAATACTCGCAATATACATTTTCATATAGAGCTGAAAATCAGATTCCGAAATTCGAGTTTCCTGCTTTTAAATGTAACACGTAAAGTACAGTAATTCACTGACTTTATAGCATACAGATGTGCTCGCCACGCGACTATGTTGTTGTAGGCGTAGATAGATTCCTGAACCGTGCTAGTTGACGCTACTATACGAACGTACGCATACATTCGATGCACGAGTGTCTTAACCAACAGACAGTTTCAAGACTATTTCACACAAAAAATACGGATACCTAAATCTACGATCAAAACTTACAGTGCCGTGTTCAAAAAGTGCGCGACAAAATACAGCTAATATTACTGAAATGATGTTAAAACGAAAGAATGATGCTGAGGTGTTAGTGAATAAAAAAAGGAAATTATTATTATTATTATTATAATTATTCATGACCGAATATGAAAACGAAGATTTAAAAAAATACACTTTTGAGAAAAATCTTCTTTCCACCGTATACGCCCTGAATAACTTTTCCTCGAAAAAAATTGCAGTCAGTTTACGATACGAGAACGAAAGTGAAACTCTGCAACCTATAATTCAACTAGTGAATTCATAATATTCTCGAGGAATCGTTCTTACCACAGGAGCGTGGACCGAAATTCAAAATAAGTTGGATATTATTACAGAATATTTTGAATCAAATAGTTGTTAGTTATTTTGAATCAAATAGACATTTTCTTTACCACATCGTATGGTGTAAAATGAATTGTTTTTGATAAACACTTAAATGATCGATCTTCTATACTATACACCTGCTGTAGTTATGCAAAAAAGAACTTTCCAGAGATATCAGAGATCCGTTGTCTGCATTGAAGAGAGATATCGACGACTTCAAACTATTCACAAACTATTTTTTATGAAAATACTCATCCGGACTTTTTAGATAACTCGCAAACTACCGGTTAGTTTTATATATATTTACGTATATTTTAAACTTTATATTGTAAATAAAACGTCTTTCATTTTTTTATAAACAAAGAAAAACTATTAATTATCAGTAGTAGTATCCGTCGGATACTTTTTGCGAATACTTTTCTTATTTTAAAATGTCTAAAACAGGTCTAAAATTTTCCTAGGCGTCCCTAAACATGGGGTACCATTCAGATGATACTACATGTTTAGGGTTACCCGGGCATATTTAAGACCTATTTTACGTATTTTGATACCGGATATATTTTTTATTAATGGTAGTCAAATTTTGTATATCACCAAAATGCGGAAAGTAAGTCCTAAATATGCCCGGGGTCCCTAAACATGTGGTATCATCCGGATGATACTCCATGTTTAGCGGTGGCTTGGAGAATTTTAGAACTCTTTCAGACATTTTAAAATAAGTAAAGATACTCGATATTCGACGGATATTTCTTCGGATATTTTTTTAAATTTCGAATATCGACTTAAGGAGATACTACTAGCATATATATGTCATAAAAAAACAAACATTTTTTACTACAATTTAATCTCACATAATGATATGAAAGTCAATATATTATAAAAAAAAAGAGTTTTAGTCAAACTAAAAAAATTTCTTTTATCGAAATTTCGTTATTGTAAAATTAGATATTAGTCCGATTTTAATTTTAGAGGTCTCAGTTTGTTCCTTGCAAAATTTCAGGGGGAGTTACCCATATTAAAATTGTATATCATCGAATAACCTGCAAAGTTATGTCTTATTATTTATAAAACACCATGTACGAACTTATAAACAATTGGACGTAACTTTGCAGGTTATCCGATGATATACAATTTTTATGTGAGTAAGGCACGCTGAAATTTTTCTAGGAACAAAAAGAGACCTTTAAAATTAAAATTGGATAACAAACAAAAAAGTCTCCACTGATTTGTCGAGTCTTTCTTTAGTTTCCAATAACTACTTTTGCAATAACGGAATTTAGATAAAATTGTTTTGTAGGTAGAAGTGGATACCTTGTTATATAATATATTGACGTAAATATCATTAAGAGTAATTAAATTATAGTAAACAATGTTTTTATTTTAAGGTCAATGTGACGATAGAACCTCCTTAATACGAGTACATGGCGTACAATGCTTAGAAATTCATATTTTGTTGTCTAATCTCGATATTTGCAGAAAACAGAAAAGTATCCGAAAATATTTTGCGGTCGAATACTTGCCGAACTCTGAGCTATCGTACACAAGACACAGATAAACACAAAAAATCATAATATTTGATAATTTTGTATAAAATAAGTGATTATTCTTGCGTACACTTACTCAAAAAATGTTAGAATGAAACATTGTAATATGATGCATTTATTTGAATATGAATAATGAAAATTCATATATAAATAAATTTTGCATATTAAAATCAGTTTCTTTGAACTTTTTTTAAGCAAGTGTACATAACTAAGAGCGAAGAATGGAAAACGGTCATAGGATTTGCCATTGCATGGCTCCTGATGATGATTTCCACATATTTTTCTTTAAATTATAATATATAAAATATGTTGTGTTAAAAAAATTCATATTGTTTACATAATACATTTTTTCTAATTTCTAATATACAAGTATAAAAATTTGATATTAAAAATTGTATGTATATTTTTAACAATGATTTTGATTTTATATGATTGTATCGTAAAAGACAGTTATAATTATTAAAACTTTTTTTTTATAATAATAGAAAAAGAAACAAAAAAAAAAGAATCAACGCGCCTATAAGTATATTGTATATATAAACTTTGATTATCAATGTGCTTATGACAGTACCATTGTCCATAATTGTTCATAATTATCCATAATTATCTTAAACCCAAAATTCAATAGCATATTAAATATTATTAAATAAAAAAACGCTGCCAATTGCTTTGGGCATAGCGCGTTTCTTACACATAAGAATTATACACGTAATTATTGTACACAATTTAGTATTGATCAAATTATATATAGATATATTTGACCAATGTTAAATTGTGCACAATAATTACGTGTACAATTCTTATGTGTAAGAAACGCACTATGTCTTGCTTTGGCACGATGTTTTCTCAAAAAGAATTTAATTATTCTAAAGTCAATATGTTTGTAAGTGTAATGAAAATGTAAAATACATTGTGGAAAATTTGAGAAAGGTTTACCACAAATTTACGTTTACATCAAAATAATAATATTTTTCACATAATATATTCTTTGTAATTTTTTTATTTTACTTGCGCTGTATAGTGTAAAAAATTGTATAGAAATGTAGAATAATAAATACCATATACAATAAAAATTAGTATCTAATCCCCTGAAGAATAAAGTAGACAAGAGGGAATTATATGCTACCTTTCTCCCACTTATTAGGTCAATAAAGTGACCATTACGGTTAAGTCGGGAATAACCAAATTTTAACCGTCACAAAGCTTTCTCTTTGAAAAGGCAATAAGGTTGAAATATAAATTTTCAGAGATGTATTTGAAACACAATTTTATTAAATAATTCTGTTCATTAATTATGATTATGATTTAATAGTAAATATTTGAAAATTTTAATCGTTGAATAATAAAATTCAATATGGCTAAGAGAACTTTGTTGGTAAAAAAAAATTCGTTCTGATTGATATCACTTCGAGAAAGCAGTTGGCAGTAAATTTTATCGATTATCCATTGTTAATTTTTAGTCAGCCACAAACCTAGATATTCACATACAGTTTACGAGCATCCCCGTGCAGGAATTTCAGAGAGCATCCCCGCGATTAGTCCCGATCCCGACCCAATTTTCGGACCAACAGAAGTCAGCCATGATTAAGACCCGGACTCCCTGATTTTTCCTCATATTGAGCGGGACTCATGGATTCCCTGCCAGAATCCTGTCTGATATTCTAAGATCCGCATTTTTTTATTTTGAGATTATGATTCTTACGTAAAACAAAGGATTTCCGTACCTCAACCACGTCCAAACTCCTAATTTTTAGTAAGCAAGGAAAACTGGGGGATAACACGTTGGAATCTAGCTAGTATTTCCTATCATCTACTATGTAATATTGACGTAACCTGTCGGCGAGATAGATCTCTATTATTATTGTTTTGAAAGTAATATAACAATAAAGCAAGTGAATCAATTACTGTGTCCTTCGATATTTGCATTTAAAAAAATATTATATCATAAAGTTATTCGGTGAAATTATCGATATGGAGCACAGTAATTAGCTCAAATGTCCTAGTTATAATAATTAATATGATAAATGATACTATTATTTTTATTAATTTAGTTATTATTATTGTGATTATTATTATTGTTGTCATTATTACAATTTTAATTACGAAGTTCATATTTACTTATTATAGAGATAAATTTATACACGTAAATAGCCGGTTAGCTAGGTATCCCGTGGATAATTCACATTTATTTATTCTAGAACTATAAATAAATCATTTATACTTGTAAGGTTTTTAAATACCAACACATTTGTATTGTGATTAATTAAAATTATTAAGTGACCGTCGGTTTTTAATGTCCTTGTCTAAGCAAGTTTTAGATATTCGGAATAAGAAAGATTTCACCAAAAGTTATCTATATTCTAAAATTAGTAATTGTTTTTGTATTTTGTTTAAATAAAAAGGTAGGTACTTTTTTGGGACTTTTAATATTTATTAATATTTATTATTCTAAAACGAAAAGGGAAATGTTTAGTTTTATGTTAATCAAATCATTATTATATAAATAAACAAATAAATTAATAAATAACAAAAAATATACATGGGACAGTAGGAATCTGCTGTCAGTAACTGGCGTTCTCTTAAATGAATAGTTTTTGCTTCTTGATAAATTTTGAATTAATTGAAAAATTAATTTATCATGAAATCAAGAATCCTCGATGTCATCGGTTAACTCGATGCTTAGGTATGATGTAGTGAATTGAGGCTCTTATATTGTTTCTGCGGAAATGTTGTATTAGGATCGCTGTTATTATGAAACCATAAGCCGTAATGGATAGAGAGGCATATACGGTGTTGTTTAACCAGATTACATGTGTCTCCCAGTCGGTGTCAATTATGATTGAAGATTTTAATGTGTTGGGTACCTCGAGATTATAGTTGGAATGGTAACGAGGGTGGTTGCTAGGGTGTAAGCCCCTTAGTGATAGTCGCCTGGTTGCTGTTTCAGCGGTGCAGTCTGAATCGAACTGGAAGATACCAATTCCGTTCAATGTGATGTCCGCGTGGTCTCCGTTGGAACAATGGAGATTTGTGATTTCGGTCGTGCTAGTCGAGAAGAGCCATCAATCTTTGTGCTCTAGGTTGATCCATTGCGTGTTTGTATGTTTTCCTTGGGTTATTGTGCAGGGTTTTGAAACTTCTAGCGTTGGTTCTCTTAGTAGTTCGGATTCGCAGGTCGGTGTTTTATAGGTATTTTTGGTTTGTTAGCAGTAATATGTATTAAGTAGTTTGAAACACATATTGAGGTCCTCCTGACTGAAAAAGGAGTGTTCAGTGCTGGCTTTATTCGTTATGATATAAGGAAGTCTAGGTTTGATGTACGCGACCGTGTTGTTTCCTTGAGGTACGTGAACGAAGTGAATTTTATGGATCTTGTGATTGATTTTGGAGTATAAAGGAAACGTAAGATTTATGTAGAGATTGGAGTAGATTAAGAAGATCTGAATTCTCACGATATTGTTTATTTTCTGGGAAGATATATCCATCTCTGGTAGTTCTTGATCAGGATTCCTGGTCCTTATGTGTATTGTAAGGTCTTCGAATTGTTTTTGAGATAGTAATAGTGGACTGATGATTCCGCTTCGAGCTGTTCTAAGGATTTCGGTGACTTGTAGGTAGACGTCGAGGTGAGTATTTAGGTATATTTCCATAGCATTTACCCATGCTTGAGCCATAGAAAAGAATAACAGAGAACTAGGTTCGAATACTTCCTTCAATTTTTTGTTTATGGTGGTATATAAGGCCTTTATTTCCTTTTTGAGTTTGTTGAGATGTGTAAATTGTTCGATTATTCTGTTGTTAATGACTTCTGGTATTGAGAATGGTGTGTTTTGTGACGGGGTTGTGGTAACGATGTCGGCTTCTTGTTTGTTCACGCTGAGTAAGTTTCTGTATAGGTTGTTTGCTGTATTGATTTTGCGCTTGATATACCTGTACTGGTGTGAGTAAAATTTACAAATTGTACGATTTTCAGGACACAGTTTGACCATTTTTGTTATTTGCTCATGTAGTTGTTGTTGTAAGTCAAAATTAGCTAGATTTATTTTGGCAACGACTGTTGAATCTTTGACTTTAGTTCTTATCAGCTCAACATCTTCATAGTATAGTCCTGGGCTTTTGTTTATTTTGGTTAGTGTGTAGCGGGAACATAATCTTGGTGTGACTAATGTTAGTAAAATAACTATTGTGGTTACTGTGATATGCATTGTTACGCCGCGTATAGTATTGTGAACAGAGACAAGAATTTCTAGTTTACAGAAGAGTATTGGAGATATATTAGGTGAAAAGTGAAAGCGAATTTAAGCATGCGTGAAAAGAGAAGAAAGATGGGGATTGTATTTTTAGGCTTCATTTTGAAGGTTTTCTAAATCGGCCATCAACTGTTCTGACAACGTTCTTCTCATATCCTCGGGATGATGTATATTGCATTTATCGTGTTGAATGGGTTAAATTGGTAACTGTTACTGCGAGTGGTGGCTGGTTGTGATTCTTTATGTTTCCATGGTAGGCATTTTATACGCCCTAAGCATTAAATGATTATGATTGCTGTTATGAAAAACAAGAATATGTTAGATCCAATGGATCCGTATGAGATGTAATAGCGTAAGGCGTTCTTGTCTTGCTCTGCTGAAAAGGCATCGTATTTATCTTGCACGGCTTCTAGTGTTATACCTGATTCTAGTTTGGATGATGAGTATTTTGGAATGATGGGTAGGTAAGATATTGATTTGTTAATGGTTTTTAGTTTATGGAAAAATAGATTATCGATGTTTGTGAGGTTAAGGGTAAATATAAAAATTCGTTGGTTGTTCCTAGGTTTTTCATTCATACTAGCGTGATATGGTCTTGTCAAGCTGAACAGCGAGGTTTTATTTGTAATAACCCGACTCCTTGGACTTTTACTAGTTCATGTTGTTCTCCTGGGCAAAGTATTTGCAATATCGTTGGCTGAAATAGTGAGTAGTAGTTAATATTGCATTTTGGTATCTTTCTTCGCTGGGTTGATTCAGTAGTAGGTATTCACATGCCATGACTCCATCGGCTTCATGAATAGGTTCATCATATGTACATATTCTGTGATTTATTGTATCTTTGCATCTTTTTAAGCTTTTTTCGGACAAGAAGGTGTATGCTTTTTTATCGTGACTTTTTTATATATTGAGCTTGAGGTTTTATAAATGCTGATGCTGTATGTTCTTTGTCTTTCTGTGGAATTGGTATGGGGTGCATTTGGTACAGTTCGGTCGCGAATTTGTTTAGCATAGGTATTGATATTTCAACTATAAATTTATTGCGCCTGAATGCTAATTTTACTGGAGCGATCTCCGTTAACTTGTCGGTTCTTGCATGTGCTATTGGGATAGGGAACTCGTATTCTGGGTGAAAATCTACTATTTGCCAAATTGTTTGTTGTAATTTATTGGTAAATATGAGCGATGGGTGTAAGGTGCCCATTCTTGCTTCATGCACTGCGTTGAACATAGTATGGAAGGTGTCATGGTATAAGTTTAGAGCTGTTTCAATTTCGTTCATGGTGACCGTGACCTAACGGGAAACATTGTATCTCTGCCATAAATCAGCTAAATCGTTTAAGTCTTTTTTAGTTTCTAGCAGTTTCTTGACGCTGGATTTGATTGCTTGTTTCCTGTAATTCAGTTCTCCTTCTATATATCCTAATTTATGTTGTATCAGGTGTGTATCTTCTTTTGCAAGCTGGGCCAATTTCGTTTGGCCTTTGAATAGTTGCTCAATTTGCTCGGTATAATGAATCCCGTCGGATTCAGATAGGGTACCGAACAATGTTTTGCTTATACTTCCCATGAATCCAAATGGATAGGATCGGTGCGCTTCTTTTCTTAATGGTAGTGGCCGTTGGTGTCTCTGTTGGGTCTTGTGCTTCAACGTCCTGCATAGCGTCGACAAGGTCGTCGTGTATAATCTTTACCCGTTGGATACATTCCTGTATAAAGTCTAGTCGCTTTGTTAATATGGTACAGAAGTAAGGGTGGCAATAGCAAGAATTTCTTGTCGTTTGTACAGTTTTGTTCATTTCCGTAGAGTTGAAGTACAATGGTGTGAGATCAATGGACACGATGATTTTCCAATCAGCCCGTGTATATCGAATGTCCTGTAATCTTTCGTAGTAGTCTTCTTTTATTCCTGCCCAATAAAATTTTTCTCCTATTCGTTTGTATGTTTCAGTCACTCCTAGATGTCCTCCTATGAGACTGTCATGGTTCTCTTCTATGATTTGGAGACGGATGTCTTCTGGTGAAAGTGTTGTTGTCCCGTAACAAATAAATAGTGTGCAATCACATCTTCCCAAGACTTCCCTTAACAAATCCAGGAAGGTGGAGAATGTTATTTTATCGGTCATATCATTTTGTTTAGATATCCTTAAAGAATTGACCTCGTGTTTTATTAAAGAGTCGGCGATGCTGTTTAATACTTCTCGAAGTTCTTGGATAGAGAAGTTGTCTATATGTCGTTTGGTCAGGATTGCGCTAAAAAATTTCGTTTTCGTTTTTGGAGTTACAATTATTTTTCCCTTCTTGGGTTTACTTTTTTTTATGTCGTTCTTGTCGATTTTTCCCAAATCGAGCAAAACTTTAGATACGGGGGTTGCAAATTCGCAATTTGAGGATAAGAAGTGTAATAAATTATACTTTTTGTGAGTAAGACTTTGATTTATAAGCCTAATGGTTACTTTGGAGTCCGGTGTTTTCCCTAACTCCGGGTAGAATATTCCAGGAGGAATATATTCTGATGCTCTCAATGGATTGCCGGCGTATTCATCTGCTTCTGTGGAGGATTCATCCGTCGTTTCCTCAATAACGCGTGGCAATTGGTATTGTTGTCGTCGTCGTTTACGTTGCTGAATGCGATCGGCATCTTCAGAGTCGTTGATGATGTCGTCTTCGACAGGTGTGGAGCGTGCTATTGGACGTTGTATTATTTGGTTACGTGGCCCATGTTGGCTACTGTCCCACCAATATTCGTCTAATGACCCTAGTTCATCAGTAGATGATGCGCGAGCTGGGTCAAGTTCAATTATATTTTTGTTAGAGGTTGGTTCTGATGTTCCGTTGTCTGATCCGTTTTCTGATGACAAGGACGGTTTTCTTGTGGGGGGTCCTTTAGTTATGCGGCTTGGAAAACCGCTAAACCTTCCCCTAGGTGCAGGAGGTGGTTCGGGTGCACTAGAGTCTTCCCCAGAACTGAACGTTATCTTTTTCCTGTATTCGGATGATCTTATTGGTTTAGGTACGTTAGGTTTTAAAGTTCCGGGAACTGGTTCCTTAGGAACTAGGTTTTTTTTTAAGTATGGGTGGTGGCTTTTTAGGTATCGCGTCTCCGGTTTGCGTGTCGGGTTTGAGTCTGCGTCTGACAGAGTAGGGTTTGTGTTTTCGTTTTTAGACCCTTCTGGTCTGCCTCGAGTACTTGACGTAGCATGTCTGGCGACGTTAAGTTTGCCTGCTGATGCGGTAGGCAAAGCTACTGCATTAGGTAGGACTGGATTCCTCGATAATGCGTCTGCATTTACATTTAGGCGTCCAGGTTTATATAGGAATACCGCATAGATTATTGCAAGACATTCTATTTCAGTTGTTCCATAATTTTTTTCTGCTGGTTTCATAATGTGTATCATATAGGCTATCGGCCTGTCGTCGCCGATATTTCCCTGACCTAAAACGGCTCCTACCGCGTAGTCGGAGCTATCTGTGGAAAGGATGAAGGGTTGAGTGAAATCCGGGTACTGGAGAACTGGTGGATTACATAGAGCAGCTTTTAAGTCCTCAAAACTTTTCTGGTGCTCTTCTTTCCAATCGAAAGGCACCGTTTTCTTCAATAAATCGAATAATGGGCGGGCTCTTGCTGAAAGCCCTTCGATGAATCTCCGATAATATCCAGCAAGACCTAAAAATTGTCGAATGTTTGTTTGGGTTTTAGGTAGTGGAAAGTTTCTCACTGCCTCTGTCTTTTTTGGATCAGGGCTTACGCCATTTTCAGTGATGACGTGTCCTAAGTATTCAACCTCTGTAGTGAGAAATTCGCACTTGTCTGGCTGTATGATAGGTTTGCCTTCATGAGGCGGTCAAAAACTCTTGTTAACTTTACCCCATGTTCCTCTAATGAGGCTGCGAATATGATTACATCGTCAAGGTAAACCAATACTTCTACGTCTTGCACACCTAATAATATCATGTTCATCAGGCGTTGGTACGTAGCCGCGGCATTTTTCAGGCCAAACGGCATTCTAATATAATGATAGAGCCCTGTTCCACTACTAAAGGCTGTTTTATTACGGTCCTTAGGGTGCATTTTGATTTGGTGAAACCTACTAGCAAGATCGACAATCGAAAAATATTTAGCGTCTCCCAGCCGGTCTAATATTTCGTTGATTAAAGGTAAGGGATGTGCGTCTCCGATCGTCATCTCATTTACGGCTCGGTAATCAATTACCATCCTCCATCTTTTATTACCTTTAGAGTCTTTCTTCTTTGGGACTATCCATAAAGGACTACTAAATGGAGATGTAGAATTCTCTATGACCTCGTCCTTGAGTAGTTTAGTTACTTGTCTTTGTATTTCTTCCTTATGAACTGGTGGATATCTATATTGTTTGACGAAAACTGGTGCGTCGTCCGTAGTGCGAATCGGGTGTTCTATTACGTCAGTGGCTGGTAGTTTATCGCCTGGTAAGTGGAATAATTTTGGATATTTGCTAATGATTCCGATTATTTGCTCTTTCTCCTCTGCGTTGGGGAGGGGGGGGGGGTTAGGTATTTAAACTTTTTTTTTACATTTTTTTTATTCGAAAGTACAACATTTCAAGATTGTTGTGTGAAAATTTCAAATCAATCGGAGCAAAAATGACGGAGATATAGAGCATTAAGTATCAGTTGAATTCAAAATCTCTCCGAAGTCAGTGAGTGGCACCGCTAAAATTGTTGAGATTGCAGCTAATGTAGCTGCATGCACTTTTCTTTTTCTTCGTTGGCCTTTATGCAAGAGATGCACATTAGTACAGGGCCAAGTTCTTACGAATGGGTGCGTCAAGTTGACGAGTTGCGAATTAGTAGAGCAGAGGAACAAGCGACGCGCGACAGTAAAGAAGCAAGAGTTTTGCGTAGACAAGGTCAAAAAGATGCTCTAGATCATCTTGATGAAAGCTGTATGCTCTATGGACCTGGCATTGACGATTCTGTGTGAGTATAAAAAAATTATCGAGTTTTATTTTGAATTTTTTAGTGTGCAAACTTTAAACCGTTTTCCTGAAACTTGTCATTTTTTAAGTCCGTGGACAGCATAACTCAAAATCTACTAAGCCGATCATTTTTAAATTTTGCACAGTTGTTCTTCACATAATTCCCCAGGTAACGCTGGAGCGTTTTTTGTTTTTTTAAATAATTATTAATTTTATAATAACAAATTAGTCGATTTTTTTAGCAAAAATCGTGTTTATGGCTTCCAAATGCTACCAAAAATTCAAAAATCGAAAAAAAAATCCCCCAAGCGTTATCTCAAGAAACATCTTCTTTATAAAACCCATTTTGAATTTTTTATTTCAGATGTTTCTCTCCGAGTTATGATGTCCACCGCAAAACACATTTTTTCCAGTTCAAAAGTTGTATAATAAGTTAGATATTGTCAAAATAAACTAACAGTACCTGTATCGCCAAAAAAAATTCCTAAAAACATGCCTTTTTTCACCGAATTAACCTAACTCCCCCCCCCCTTAAGGTGATCAAGGCGGATTGCCTTGATTGGCCTGGTTTTATCGGTTCTGCTTCACTTTCGTCTGTTTCGAAGAAGTCTTCTGATTCTGCACAGTCGTATGGTTGTAGTTCTTGTGGTGGAATTTCAATCTCTGCATCTTCCTCGTATGCATTTATAGCCATTACATAGCATTTGTTGTTGATATTTTTAAAACTGCTTTCCCGATATATATATTTTTGGGTGTTTCAAGTCGAGAAAGGTATCCGGTTTCTAAATCTGTAGGATATAGGTTTATAGCTATAGGAGTCTTAGTTCTAGCTTGTAGTATGTATCTCGTTGATTTCGGTTTCCGATACTCAAAGTTGGTGAACCTTACTGGTTGTATAGGTCTGGAAGATGTTATAAGAGCGTTATGGTGGAACGAGATTTCCGCCGATTCTGTTTTCAGGAAATCGACTTCCAGTATTCCTGCTACAGGAATTCGTGTCGAAAAATGTTATTTCGGTTGATCCGGCAGTAGTCAATCTATCCTTGGTAATTCCAGTGATAGTCATAGCTTCCTGCCCTGCTATGATAGTTCTGGGTTTTAATACTCTGACATGAATCAAATTAATTTCTGCTCCGGTATCGATTAAAAATTCGGTGGCTTGTTTGAGTTCAGGTGCTTCTAATTTGACTAAGGGAGCAGCTGCTCTTCCTGGGGTTCCTTCTGGAGTTCCTTGGCCGATATAAATTTGACCACAGGGGGGCGCTCTTGGGGTTGTTCGCTCGTCGACGCGTCCGTTCGGCGGTCTGGCAAGAAGTTTAAAGTTTCTTCTGATTTTCTTCGTTGTAGTGCGGGGTTTGGTAGATTATAGTTGGGATATTGGGGAAAATAAGGGGACATGAATGGGTATGGTTATGCGTAAGGCATGTAAGGGTAAGGTACTTGACGCGTAGGAGTTGAAGAACAAGCTTGAAAGTTATAATTATCTTCCCTTAGTCCATCATATTGCCGATTGTCATACTGGCGATTATCTGGTTTTCGTCCTTCATATTAGGCCAAGCAACAGAGCATTTTAGCTTGACAAAATTAATAGCAGGATCGGACCAATGTCATTATGCTGGAAATAGTTGCTGATAGTGGGTGCATAGTTTGATACTCCAATTTTCAATTCGTTTTTTTATAATTATCGGAGTTATAGCAATTTGAAAATTTTAACCCTTTTTTTGCGGAGGGCTGTATGCTCGTGTATTTATCTGATTCTCCCGTTCTTTGAAAATTTGGAAAATATAGATAAAATACTTGAACACCTCATCTCGCTTTTTTTAAAAAGATGATTGCTAACGGTTGAAAAATCGATGCGAACTTGCGCTAAAGCCGCTGTCCGCGAGCGAGTAGTCGAGTAGTGGGGGAAGAGGGGAAACGATATCTATAGATATAATAGCGCGCCTGGCGCGCGCTGCTAATCTTTTCACTCGTTTATCTCTTCCCCCACTACTCGACTACTCGCTCGCGGACAACGGCTTCAGCACAATTCATTCGGTCACTGACCACCGTGCCGTTCGGACGTGCTTGTAAACAGAGCGCGCGAGTCTGCGAGTATTACAGTGACACCAGTGAAATATATCTTAATTTTAGTGAAAACCAGTGAAATTTATAAATGGTGTGACGAGTGAGGTATGAGCAGATGAGCTCCTCCACTCCAGGGGGTGCTCGTCCCCCAGACGTAGGGGCAACTTCCCAAAATATCACAAACAACAACCAAAGTCAGCAATCCCAAAGAATGAATTACGCCAAGGCTTCTCAAAGTTTAAATTTTCCCAAACGTGACCAAGCCATTGTGTTACAAGCAATCAGTGGATATACAGTTAAAGATTATGTAAGTGAAATACTGAAAATTACCGCTAAAGAGAATATCAGATTTGTCTCTAGAATCTCAAACGGCATAGTCTGTATCTATCTCCCGTCAAAGCAAATCGCGGATGAATTGGTTGAAAAACACCAAATAATAAAACTTGGCGATGCTGAAATAAACATAAGCCCCTTAAAACTTCCGTCTAAAAGAATAATTATTTCTAATGTTTATCCAGAGATTCCACACCACATGATTGAAAAAGAGCTTAAAGATAGACAAATTCGAATGGATTCGAGTATAACATTTATAAGAGCCGGCATGCCCGACCTTGGAATCCAACACGCATTTAGTTTTCGCAGACAAGTTTATATTAATCAAGAGGACTTAGATAAAATTCCGAAATCAATTCCGATTACCTATGAGCGCATGTAATATTGGATATTTCTCTCAACGGAAGGCCTAACTTGTTTTATCTGCAAAAGACAAGGACATTTAGCCAAACATTGCCCTAAAAATAGTCATCAAATCTCAGAAATTCTTGAAATTCCAGCACAAGTCGATCAAGAAATCGACAATGATGATACCGAAGAAGACATGTTTACAGGCGACGAACTACAGAGCAACAATAGAAATCCCGACACTGAAATAAACACAGCTGACCATTCCAAAACAGGCTTTCCTGCTCTCAAGGATCCGAACGCTATCTATAAGAAACGACCTCACTCATCATCATCTACATCTTTTTCGACTGAATTAAATAATGCCACTGCGTACAATTCCGATACTGATTCAAGCGTTATTTCCCTAACCCAAATGGATGAAGAGGAAAAAAATCGTAATGAAAATCTATCTGAGAAAATTGGTCTATTTAAACTTCCTAAACCAAAGCTTAAAAAAAATCAAAGTCGAAAAAAGTAAGAAGACTACGGATTTTGCTAGTACTTTATCTTACCTTAAGGAAAATATAAAACAAAATCAAGATAGATATGGACACAACTATTCCAACTTCTCACAACTCTTGAATGACATCCATGCCAAGCCTATAAATTCAGAAGCCATAAAAGAGTATCCAGTTGATTCTAAAACCATAACAGCCATGATGAGAGAATTGTATCCCCTCCTAGAAAATAAGTATATTAAAAGTCAGTTTACAAAGCTAATAAAAAAATGGAAGTAGCTAACTTAACGACATTGTAAATCTCACAACAACAAAAAATAAGGAGAAAAATACTAAAACAACAAATATAAAATTAAGAATTCTGTTTTGGAATTCACGCAGCTTCCGACAACGTTCAAAAGAAATTCCAAGATTCTTGAAAGACCCGGACATATTTATTTGTGTTGAATCCTGGCTACTTCCTGAACATATAATTCACTTTCCTGGCTTTCTAACTTTTCGAAAAGATAGGACAAACGAAAGAGGAGGAGGTATTCTGCTACTTATTCGTAAACATCTAGCGTATACTGAAATAACTGACATAAAATCGCCAGAGCAAAATATTGAAATGTGCGGGATAAATATTAATAATATTCATCCTCCATTAGACCTAATTATAATTTACAGAGCCCCAAATTTTACACTTAGTAGAAACATGGGAACTTCTCTTTCAAAACATTGAAAAGAAACAAAATTGTATAGTTATGGGTGACTTTAACTCACACAATATCATTTGGAACTGTAAGAAAGCGGACAAAAACGGCAAAAGACTTGAAAGCTGTATTAGTAATTGTAACTTATTTTTACATAATAACGACTCAATTACTTACATTGACGTTCACAAAAACATCAAGTCAAATTTGGACTTGATCATGTCAAGTTCAAATATTGCAGATAAAATTGATGTACATGCATGCGACGAAACTTGGGGCTCTGACCATGTTCCTATTTTTTTATATTACAACACCATTAAAAGCTGTTACGAAAAAAAATCATTTAAAATAAAGTCGCTTCGTACCGATTGGGAAAAATTCGAGGAAAATTTTAATATCTCATACGATCAGTTTCTCACCACACAATATGATCTCTTAGCACCAAAAGAAAAATATAATTACTTTTTACAGACAATTACGAATTCGTTAAAAAATAGTACTCCAAATAAAACTATAAACAAGAACAGACAGGTCAAAAGAAATCCAGTTGAGTGGTGGGACGAAGATTGTATAAAATTGAAACAAAAGAAAAAAGATAATCTCATAAAATTCACGCAAAGCCTGAACTTTAACTCAAACCCCAAATTTGTATGGCAGAAAAGTAAAGTTTTAAAAAATCGCTTTACTAAAATCACACCTAATCATGTTCATGAAAACTTACAAAACACGCAAAAAATCAATACTGCTCTCAACAAAATTAGTCCTCCTTGGGTTCAAACCGATCCGCACTGGATCCCGGCTTGTGATAAAAACGAATTTCTCAGTAATTCATTTATAGAATTCATAGAATTCAATATTGCCCTGGAGTCAAAAAATAAAAAATCATCTCTCGGTATGGATGGTATTGATTTTGACATAATTGATAGATTACCTTTAAAGTTTAAATTACTACTGCTAGACTTATACAATGAAATGTATTAAAAAAATGGAATTTCCTGAAAGCTGGAAAAAAGTATTAGTTCATTTTGTTGATAAACCACACGGAGATAGTGTTCGGCCCATTTCACTTACTTCGTGTCTATGCAAACTTTTCGAAACTCTCATAAAAAACAGACTGCAATGGTGGGCCGAGACTAATAATCGAATTCCCAACAGTCAAACCGGTTTTCGAAATGGATTGTCTTGTTCTAATAATATTACTAACTTAAATATGAAAATCACAGAAGCCCTTTTGGAAAAAAAAGAACTTCTCGCTGCCTTTCTCGACGTCAAAGGAGCTTTCGATGGAGTCATTACTGATATTCTCTTACAAACGCTAGCTTCTTTAGGTTGCTCCAAAATCTTGGTTTTCTTTATAAAATTTTTAACAAGTGAACGATTTATTTACACTAGCACGACGAGAGATTTACCGAGACTAGTCTATATAGGTGTACCCCAGGGAGAAGTTCTCAGTCCTCTATTATATACATTATATGTATCGAAAATAATGATTAACATCCCAAAAACTCTCAATATATCTCAATTTGCCGACGATATTGCTATGTTCTGTAAGTTTTCATCACGTAAAAGAGCCGTAAGCATTATAACTAATAGTATAAAAAAAAATGATAAGAATCTTCAAGAATTCGGACTAGAATTAGAGCCGAGCAAAACTCAACTAGTTCATTTCAACAAAAAAAATATTTCTCCTGACGAAATAGAAATCGATATAGACGGATGCAAAATAAAATCAAGTTCCTGAGCTCGGTTCTTAGGCATCATTTTTCATTACAGACACTCATACACTCATATTGAGCAACTGTACAAAAAATGCCAAAGAGCCCTCAACATCTTAAAATTTCTTTCTGGAATAACCTGGGGTTCGGACCCTGAGACCCTCATTATATTTTACAAAAGTTATATCCGATCTATCATAGACTACAGTATTTTTATTTACTTTCCAACCAGAAAAAATGTTATTGAAAAAATAGAAAGTATTCAATATCAGGCGATCCGGTACGCACTGGGTTATCGCAAAACTACACCTACCAACGTAATGATGGCTGAGGCTAAACTTGATTATATTCAATTCCGTGCAAAATACTTAGGAGACAGTTTTATCTCCAAAATACTGTCTAACGAAGGGTCGCTTACAGTACAAACAATTAAAAATCACCTCGCAATCACTGCTAAACACCCACACAATGACAATAGCGTTTTTAATAAATGTATAACAAGCGCAATCGACTACTAGTCCAGTCAAATTAGTTTTTGAGGTATCAATAATCCCAATGACATCGGTTAAGGGCTTAAATTGTTCGGAAGAGTGTCTAGAATTATAATCTGAAGACGTGAACAATGGATCCCGTAAGCTTTATAAACAATTAACAATTAAAGTTGGATTTCTGCACTTTTTTTCTCATTTCGCTCTGTATCTTGGAAAGTATTGATTTTAGAGGAAAAAGTTATTAAAAAAAGTTGTTCGTTATTAAATTTTCTATAAAAAAGTCAGCAAGGGCACATTTCTATCTATTATAGTTTCTTTGCAAATTGCAAAAAAGAACGCTAAATTCGTGAAAATTGAAAATTGTTTATAACTTTTGAGAAAATTAATATTTTTCAATCATATTTCAGAAAAATATAGTACTCAAGTAATAGAAATAGCATGCAAAATTTCAAGTCTCTATTCATTATAGTTTTTTCTAAAATAATAGCTATAATTCGAAATTTTTTTTTCACGGTACTGGCAAATGTTAAAAAATCAGTCAGTTTAGTCGCCCTTGTTCATACGCAATCTAGAAGAGTTATATTTTAATAAACTTTTTCGAGAACTGCAAAATTTTAATTAGGGGCTCTCTGGGATGTAAATGTTTATAAAACGCTTAATTAACTTTTTATGTAGGAGACAATATTTTAGTCCGATTTTAATCAAACAAAATTCATTGCAAAGCGGCGATTTTTATCTTAATTTTGAAAAAAAAATCGTTTTTCTACGAGCATTAGGAGCCAAGATACATTTTTTTTATAATAAGCTATTGCTCAGTACACAAATGAGATATTGAAAATTTTCAAATTTGCTGCTACAGTTGAAAACTTATACCTTTAGGATAACTGCCACTCGTAACTCTAAAATCAATTTTCAACTACAAATTCAATGTCGGAAAGCAATGACCGCTCAACGGCGGCCGATCAGCAGCGCGGGAGTCGGAGTAGGGGCACCGCCGCGCGCTCGAGTCTCAAAGCTGACAAACTTACTTCAAATCGTAGCGCTCGGAAAAAATTGCCGTAAATCGGTCAATTTTTATCGTATCTTGTTCTTTTTTTTTTAATTTGGGGTAGCGCGAGTAAAAAATAACCTTGGTGTCATTACTTTTAGTCAGTTAATTTATTTAAACCTTTAAAATGTAATAAATTTCATTTTATCATTTTTTCCTGCATCAGAATCGCTTTTTACATTACATTAAGAAAGTTTCGTTACTATTTACACATTCTTTTAATTATATTATTCATTTGCTTTTGAAGATTCGTATTTCAAGTAGCGACCGAATAAATTCAAATACATAAAGGGTCAGGAGTATCCATTAAATAAGATTGATGTCATCAAAGTATCGTTATCATTTATTTTTACAAACATTTTTCATATTTTACATTAAAAATAATAATCGTACATTAAAAATAATTACAGCAAATAAAATAATCAATCTAATCGCTGTCTTTTGTTCTCTTGCGTAGATTCATTTTCGTTTTCTTCATTTTCATCATTAATATCGTTGCTTACTGTTTCATCTTCTATCTCTACAGTTACTTCCTCTATGTTGGAGCAAGATTGTCCATGACAATTGTGGCAAATATCAGAGCAAGGAAGGCCATGTTTTCTACAACTACAAGTCATGCTCTTACAGCCCGTTTCGCACTTGCATGATATATATTCCAATAAATTTGTAGGAATCAGACTTGCAGTTGTATATGTAGGCCTTAAGTAGTAACTTTCCAGCCTCACTTTAACGGATTAAGCCTCCAGTAGTAACTTTCCAGCCCCACTTTAACGGATCTTTCGAATTACCAAGCCACTGCTGGATTTGTAAGTGCGTTCTATTGGAATGTTCGGCACTTGCCCCTTCAGTTGGAGGTAAAGTGTCAAGCTTAAAAGACGATTTGATCGATGATTTCTTAAACCGTAAATATCGCAACGCATTCAAAGACATGTCTTTATTTTGATTTGAATATAATCGTTTTATTATTGTATTACCAGCCTCAGCAATGCTAGCATGATCGGCATTAAAATCATAAAATTTTTGCGCAATTTTTACAAGTTCGTCGCTTTTGTCAAGTAATTTAGTCAATTTATTTTTACCTAACCTGTAGAAAGCCGATGTGGTATCACAGCCACTAAATGCATGTAAAAACGCAACTATATTTTTTAGTTTTGAATATTTAAAACTATTGTTGCTATAAAGCTTTTCGTGAATTTGACCTTTTCCAGGTTTTAACAAATAAATTGATTTATTATCAGGAGCCAACTGAGTTAAAATAACGAGTAGATCTACGTCTTCGCCAACTATCACAGAATTTGTAACGCTATTCTTGTAGCATAGTGACTAATCTATTTTTATTTTTTTCATTTGACAAAAAAGTCTGTTGCGAAGTTGTTATGTTCATTGAACGTTCGAACGCGATCTCTCTACCAACTTGACGTGTCATTCTACGAGCTCGTTCTGCGCTTTTGGTGTGTAAATTTGCTGATATATCGGGGTATCCATCAAAAACTACTACACTATCCTTAAAATATTTTTGTATGTAAGTTACGTACTGATTTAAGATTGAATTGACGCTTTGATTTTGTGGCCACACTACACGATGTAATAAAAATCCACCATCGATAATATATACAACATTTTGCAAGGATAATCGTACAGATTCTTCTAACGGTACAAAATTCTCATAAAATACAGCTTTTTGCGTTTTACGCATGCCACCTTCGTTAAAAAGAGAGAGAGGGAATGGCGCAAGTTCATATTGCAAAAACTCCTGCATGTCTTCTTTTTTTTCTATATGAACAGATATTCTTTGGAAAAGTAAAGTCGGATCAATCGGGATAATGTTATTGTCGACTTTAACTGAAGAATTGACCGCTCTAATAGGTAAAACTCTATTTTTTCTTTGGAACTTAACGTCGCCAAAACTTTTTCCGGTAATTGATTGCAGTACTAAATTACCTATTCTAAAAGCATCGTGACAATTGATAATTTCAGTTCCTTTCACACCAGTACTAATCGACATAAGAAAGTCGGTTTGCGGGAATGGATTATGCATTTCCAAAAATTTTAGTAATTTAATACGGTCACAATTGTCTCTCTATTTATGCGAGAACATCTTAAATCTACGTGTTGTTCAGATGTACTTGAATGAATATTACAAAAAAACTCCATAGCTTCAGAAACTTCTACAAGTACAAGCATATACAAAATCCACTTTGCTAACACACTTTGAGTAATCCCTCGACCATGTGTTAATCCACCAACAATTTTCATGGATCTCATGAGCACTTGCTCAATTGTCATGTCAGACCAAATTCCTGACCAATATTTTTCTGACCTTCGAATTGTAAAAAAACCTAATTCAGTGAATGTTTTATATTCATGGATATCCATAATAGATTCAAGATTAAGCATGTCTTGTAAATATAAATGAGCACTTTTCGCATATAAAAAGTGACCGCTAGCGTGAAAAATCGGTAGCATTTGTTGTAAGCTATTTAAGTGCAATTTCCAATTCCCGCTCCTTTCAGCTTCGATAAATTGTTTTAAAATAGTAATCATCTCTATATACTGTATCCACAATTGAGCTGTAGGGCCATTATTTTTTAAAATATCAACGTGAGATACAAATTTTTCAACAATATTTTTAAGATCATTGGTTACTTTTGACATAAAACTTTCACTTTTATCGTAATACTCAGATAATAAATTATTTAAACAATTTGTCTCTTCTGAAGAAAAATTAATTGATGACAAAATGATTTCGATCAATGCCGACTGTACAAGAAGATGACCCCTAACAGCTCTGGAATATGCGTGTCCAGATAAGATTTTCGGTACAGATGCCTCCGCATATATTTCTGAAAATAATTCGGCTAAACCGCTACCTTCCATGATATACCCTATGGCGCCGATATAAGACATTACAGTGTGAAAGCCACCTAATCTAACAATAACAGAACTCAAATTATAATCTACATCATTTGTATTTAGAGATCATCAATGCTTCTGAACCTTTAAATTTGAATTGTCACCGTCGCTACTTGAAATACGATTGAGTTGAATTTTTTCCAGAGAATAAGAGTAAAAATAGGAATCTTCAAAAGTAAATGAATAATATAATTAAAAGAATGTGTAAATAGTCGCGAAACTTTCTTAATGTAATGTAAAAAGCGATTCTGATGCAGGAAAAAATGATAAAATGAAATTTATTACATTTTAAAGGTTTAAATAAATTAACTGACTAAAAGTAATGACACCAAGGTTATTTTTTACTCGCGCTACCCCAAATTAAAAAAAAAAGAACAAGATACGATAAAAATTGACCGATTTACGGCGATTTTTTCCGAGCGCTACGATTTGAAGTAAGTTTGTCAGCTTTGAGACTCGAGCGCGCGGCGGTGCCCCTACTCCGTCTCCCGCGCTGCTGATCGGCCGCCGTTGAGCGGTCATTGCTTTCCGACATTGAATTTGTAGTTGAAAATTGATTTTAGAGTTACGAGTGGAATAGAGTTAATTAAGCGTTTTATAAACATTTACATCCCAGAGAGCCCCTAATTAAAATTTTGCAGTTCTCGAAAAAGTTTATTAAAATATAACTCTTCTAGATTGCGTATGAACAAGGGCGACTAAACTGACTGATTTTTTAACATTTGCCAGTACCGTGAAAAAAAAATTTCGAAATATAGCTATTATTTTAGAAAAAACTATAATGAATAGAGACTTGAAATTTTGCATGCTATTTCTATTACTTGAGTACTATATTTTTCTGAAATATGATTGAAAAATATTAATTTTCTCAAAAGTTATAAACAATTTTCAATTTTCACGAATTTAGCGTTCTTTTGCAATTTGCAAAGAAACTATAATAGATAGAAATGTGCCCTTGCTGACTTTTTTATAGAAAATTTAATAACGAACAACTTTTTTTAATAACTTTTTCCTCTAAAATCAATACTTTCCAAGATACAGAGCGAAATGAGAAAAAAAGTGCAGAAATCCAACTTTAATTGTTAATTGTTTATAAAGCTTACGGGATCCATTGTTCACGTCTTCAGATTATAATTCTAGACACTCTTCCGAACAATTTAAGCCCTTAACCGATGTCATTGGGATTATTGATAAAAATTTATCATTTTGAGTCTAATTTGACTGTACTATACATTGCGGATATAATTTGTAACGACAAGTATGATATGTACAAACAAGAATATAGAACCTTAATGACCTCTATCGTTTCTAATACACAAACTGGTAAAGATCTTAGAAAATGTAAAGATCCCAACAAGTCTTTAAGCGAACTCATAACCTCTAAAAACGCATATGCTATTTACACACACGGTAGTAAAATACCAGGCAATAATTTTGTTGGCTCAGCATGTATCTGTCCAAACATGAATATTTGCATACAAAAATCGTTAAGCAAGAAAACGTCTGTGTATACAGCCGAATGCATAGCTCTAAACGATGCATTTGACATAGCTATAAGCAATAAAGATCACAAGTTCTTAATTTTCTCGGATTCTTTAAGCGCACTGTTATCCTTACAATCTACAAAACAAAACATTACGACAAGCACGTACATTTATAATATCAAAAATAAGTACAATATATTAAATAGTAACAATATAAATAACCGACAAGTTGAGGTAGTTTGGATACCATCGCACATAGGAATCCGAGGAAACGAAGAAGTCGACACACTAGCGAAGACGGCAACCATCTCTGACTTTGTCGAATTTGGACAAGTTCCTTATACCGACCTTAAAGAGTAATTTAAATATGAAATGAAGTCTAATCAGTTCGAGAGAGTAGTACATTGGAATACTTTAGTAAAAATAAATGATGACAGTAAAACGAAAGGTAGCAAATTCTGTAAAATATTTATGACCACAAAGAAAAAACCATGGTACAGTGATAAATAACTCTCCCGTGATATAATAGTTGCAATTAATAGATGTCGAGCAGATCACTACAACCTATCGGTTTCGTTAGCTCGTGTTAATATAATAAGCGACTCAAAATGCTTATGCGGAGATGAATTCGAGGACATAAATCATGTAATTTGGCAATGTCACTTATACAATGAGAAAAGACTCAAATTACTCAAAAATCTATTGAAATGTAAATATCAACTGCCACCTCATATTGACATGAGAATCGCAGGTCCCGACATCGAAGCATGCAAGCAAATATTCAACTTTCTAAAAGCCTGCAATCTCCAATTGTAACTATATGCATATTCATGTTCTATTGTAAACTCCTATTGTAATATTAAAAACAACTGTAATGCTAAATAAGCCTTTTACAATGCTTCAATAAAGCTATAATAAAAAAAGAAAAAAAAACGAACCCACAACACTGGCAAAATTAAAAAGAATGGGAACTTGTATCCCAGATTCAAAAAAACAACATACCATCAGCCGCTAGATCCCTAGCCATAAGTGCATCAGCACAAGCATAAAACTTATATCAACTCGCAACCCAATGTGTGCAGCAGTAGTCCGATGCGGGGCACAAGCAGTGGTTCTCAGGCGCGCTTGACGTGGTGTAAAAGCGCTTAGCACGCGGCTCCTGCGCGTGATCCCGCGCCGGCTACTACGAGGTAACGCAGAGCACCACTGGCACACGCACGCACGTACACGACGCTGTGCGAGATGCTGCAGAGAATACGAGCTGCATCTCGCACACACAGAGAACACAGATCAAAATGTATTGACTAATATTCAAATATACCTGATGTACTTTAGTACATGTAGCCACTATGCGTGTCTCATATCGCATGAGGAGGTCCTGCGATACATGAGTTTAAATATATGAGACACAGCGTCGAAGGAGAATTCACTGGATAATACTCACGAATGCACAGCGCTTGCAGCGCACGCCCTTCTCGTCGGAGTCGCTCTTAAACGTGGCGTAGCGCAGATGCGCCACGCTGATGTATTTCTCCTAGTCCTCAAAGGAGTAGTAGGTCGGCTACTTTACGTACAACTTCCGCACGACGCAGACTTGCAGTGACTGAGGATGTAGTCTGACGCACTCAGGCATGCACTTACTTCGCCAAGCGATAAAATGCCACAAGTGTCCGTTTAGCCAAGGGCTTATAGTACATTATGCTTGCTACAGCTAGCTCTGCGAGCTACATTGTATTCGGAATATACTGTGATATAGGACTTCTGACTATCGGCCAGCATAAGCGGTCTCAGTGGTCCTCAACACACATGACTACTCTCTCGAACTGAACTGCGATGAACATCATCGATAAAATAATGTAGATAGAATAAAAATAATACTACTGCAATATTAACAAAATAACATTGTCAAAATAATAAAATAACACCGCTAGAATAACGAGATATATTGGTATAATAACAGAACATATTGCGAAAATAATAAAACAATACCGGAAAAATAGTGACATAACGCTACAAAAACAATAAAACAACACTGCATTGTAAAAAAAAAGAGTACAAATTTTTTCGAACCGCCAGGATTTGAACCGGGGATCCCATGACCGAGAGACACGTTGCGCACTGAACCGCAGCGGCTTTTTCGAAAGCGTGTATAGTATAGCACTCACGATACGACTGGCTACTCGCAGACACAATATAATCCAAACCACACCCCACACAATTTTGCTGTTAATTTTGCAACAAGAGAAGGGAAAGACCAGCGAGGAGAGTTCCCCCCCCCCCCCCCCCCCGAGGAAAAACTAAGAGAATAACAATGGAATATCCTAACTTACAGGGCGACAGGAAGCGCACTAGCTGATCACTCGCCATTCATCCAGCTAGACCACAATCCCGGCCTATTATCAGAAGGGATAGCTCCATTAACTACATCCAGCACAGATTGGAAAATTGTGCAAAAAGTGGATTTAGAGCCTTATTTTTCGGCCAGCGACAAATTAATAAAGGTATGGAGGCAACTATTCGATCAATGCGCAAGTTTATTAAATGGCTGTCGACACAAAGATACACTTAATTATGCCTTCGAACAAATACAGGACAGACTACAACAAACAGAGAGAATTGTCGACCTCATTTCGGAGCAGAAAACGCTGAGCACACGCACACGCAGATCTATACTTCCGATCATAGACAAAATAAGCTGCTTTTTATACATGGGAGCGCCTTATCACCTGCAAGCTCGTATCGACGACAGCACCACACGCTGAAAATCATCAGCACCTGCCAAAGGCATTTCGCACACAGGAGTGCGCGGAAATGCAAGGAGACTGCCAGAAATAAAGACCTTACATTAACAAAAAGAAGAACTAATAAAAAGTAGATGCAGCAGAAGCAGAGACAACCAGGGCGCTTTAATATGCATCAATAAATCGACCAGGCACAGATTTTTAGGGCACGCAGAAGCCCGCCGCTGCTGCCAAGCTCAAATGGAACTCACAAAATGCGCAAGCTTTTAGCGCGACTAAATGGCCGTAACGACATCAAGGCAGATTTCAGAAATTTTGTAACAATCAAAATAAAAGAAGACAAACAAACAACAAATAAAATATTGGCAAAACTACAAAGCGCACATCAAAATGAGGAGAGAATCACATATTATATAAACATCAACAATCCTGCCTAGAAGAAAAAACCAAGTCATCATACACGAACGACGGAGCACCAAGGCCATTGATCGACGCGACGCAAGACTCAGCCTTATCAAGATGCCGCAAGACAAGTTCAGTGCAGTGAAATTAGTGCACGCATGTGATTTCCTGCTGTCTGTACAAGAGTGATGAGAGGGCATGTAGAATGCAAGTATGAATGTTGCAGCAAAATGTCTTGGTATTTTCAAATATCAACACAATTAACTTCTATAAATAATTTTTTTATGAAAATTTTATTTTATAATATTAACAAAATTAACTTGTTCGAACAGTTTTTATGAAATTTTTATTCTATAATATCAATACAGTTATTCTCTACGAGTAAAAAAAAATTTTCTCATATTTTATATGGCCAATTAATTCCAAATTATCTTTGTATTTTGGTTGATTAGAATTTAAAATAAAGTTTCAATAGCAAAAATAAATGCATCTAATTTTTATCTAATAAATTAATCAAGCTGAATAACTGTCAAAATAACTAGTTCAATGCAGAATGGTGCACGAATGTATGAACTATTATTATTATTAAAATGACATTACAACAAATAATACGGACAAAAATCTGATTGCACACAATATTACAGCTAAATTAATGTACAACCTAAATCAATGATATGCATATCCAACTCGACGATATAAGCAAAAGAAAAGGAGAGAGAGACACACATGTTTCTGTATACACAGCGATGTAAACACACAACATTACACTCAGACACACATACGTTATAGAGCCACTGCGGCAGTGGCGCGGCCCCTCGAACGTGCAACGTACGTAGATGGGCGCACGTTGATACGAGACACTCATGTCGGTTGAGAGGAGCACACATGCTGACGGGGATGAATCCTTATCTTGCGCGAGTTTTCTCACGTGAGAAAAACGCGTCTCTAGAGAGACGCGCACAGGCAGTCGGGGCCTGGCCTCCGAACGAGCGAGTTGGATCGAGACCATCGAGCGAGCATCAAGCTTTAGGCGCGGACAGACACCTCTCTCTCTACTAGTTGCCTTAATAAAATATATAAAATATCCATTAATATTATATGTATGTTTTATCCATATTTACATTAAAAAATAGACAATCAATTTTGCAAATAGAAAAACTTATACTAGCAAAGTCTCAAGTATTCTACAAATCAATTACAGAGTCATTGAATTGTTACAATTATAATAATTCATACAAATTAATAAATAAGTAAAAGTTTTATTTGTGAATTCGACTAATGGAAAAATATCATCTATCAACCCACAACTTGGCTACACTCCTGGAAGCAGCTACACAGATCCGGCAGAGATTAAAAGTAAGGAGCATTTAATTTTAACCATCGATAAAAAATATTAAACAGGTTGCGGGTCGTGAGAGTACCAGATTACACGATAGAGCCTGCCACTAGACTATATCACACAAATTCTGAATTCTCATATTTTTGTGAGCTCAAGATATAACACTCCTCATCAACGTAAGGTAATACCGTTCAATCAATTATCTTCATTTTGCTCCTCCTCGCCCCTCCTTAACCGCTCTTAATTGTCAAAAATGATCAAATAGAAAAATGTTAAGTTGACATTCAGCTCTGTAGAAGTGACCCATTAACCTGCAAAGAAGTCTAATATATTTTTTCATAAAGTTCATAAAAATACGATGAAATCCGTTTTTGAAACGTTCAAAATGGTTTAAAGGGGAGCTGGGTAGAATTTTTTAAATATTGCCGGTTTTTTGGCCACCTTAGGAATTTTAATAAATTATAATAGGTGCCACCTATTATAATAAATAAAAACATATAAAAAATTTGCAACCATTTTCGTGAGCATTTTTGAAAGTTGGCTGGTACTACCCGTATATAAATCAAAAGTTCATATAATTTTTTTTACTTCTAATGTACATTAATACACATGAAAAGTTTATATTAATTTAAATAAATACCTGTGTTGTAAAAGAATCAGTGTTCTAGAGTACATACTCTACTGTCCACACACCTGTTCCAAATAAATGATGTTTACGCTCAAATAAAAATATGAAAAATTCACGTAATTGAATAGTCACCTATCTACGTAAAAAAATATCAGAATTCCGATTTAAAGCTTTTGTAACTTTTACAGATTTGGGGTTTGCTAACAACAAATGTTTTATTTAATAGCGGATACTATAATTTTTTATTAAAAATACTGTAGATGATAAATCAAGTGAGAAAATGTGTTAAAATTTCATTGGATTTTTTATATTATTTTAAAATTGAAAATAATTTTTATTTTTCTAGTGAGGATCCTTTCATTTACATATTTGGTTATGAAATCATCATTTAATTTTTTCTTCTTAAGCATACTGTTTAATACTTTAAGTTAAACTTACGTAACCTGATTAGCAATCATCTGCTGTATATTATAAGAAATGCATATAAAAATATTGTGCACAATAAATATATTAATATCTATTTCCCATAATTCATGTGAACGTAAGGATTGCGAACATAAAATTGTGGTGCGCGTAGCACGCCTGGCATGCCTAGTATACTAAAATTTCTACGATTATTACTTGAAATCGCAACTATTTTGAGAATCACAAGCTTGTTACTCAACATTATTGTTTAGATTTTAATTTTTTGTAGCTTAAATAAATTACCTGTTACTCCGGTTTTCGGATAGAAAAATGTAAACCATTCTTCAGGAATGAATCCGTGACGAACTGGAGCAGGATATTCTGGTCGAACTGGCCTTTCACTTTCTGCTACTGAGGTTGAAAACAATTGAGACCGAAAACATGATAGAGCAGGCAATTTTTGACCTGTAAAACGAGATAATACTACTGTTATTCAATTGAGCAAAAAAGATCGTTACAACATTTTACGTAGCATCTTAAGTTTTCGAGATAAAGATACCGAAAACTGCTGAAAATTTGCAAAAATGAAGCTCGTAAAATTTATTAGACTTTGTTAGAACTAATTTTTGACGTAAGGACCTAAAACGGTTTTTGTACTTAAAATAACCTATATTTTCAGAAACAAAAACTTCCGATCAAAATAATTGATTTCTTCTTATTTATTTCCGGGCCTCGACTGTGTCCAGCAATCACGCAGAACAAGAAATGCTTTTCATCCAAGGTACACACCGTACTCTTTGTAAAATATGTCTTGATTTCGTGTTTTTTTATGCCTCTAAAGCAGGTGTAATTGTGGCTGTTTTTCTAATCGGTGTAAACATATATTTATAAAACAAAATAAAAATATTAATAAAATTTTTTTAAAAATTTTCAAATTTGACAAAAAACGTTTTTTAAGTTTGTTAACACTTTTCAGTTTTTTAATAATTTCTAATTAATGTGTGTGCAAGAGTACGTGCGCAAATTTTTTTCAAAACCTTGCAATTATTTGAAAATTACAAATTTTTAGCTCCTGATATTCAAAAACTCAATATATATCAAATGTGCAAGCATGTTTGCGTCCGTGCGTATGTGCGCGTGTTTGCATGTGTGTGTAAGCGTGAGTAAGTGCGTAAAATTTTTTTAAAAACTAGAGAAAAATTTAGTATACTTATGCCCGCGTGTTGATTACAGCTTTACTCATTGGTAACGTCATCATTCCTCCAGAGATTATGCATTCGAATAACTTTGACTTGATTTCAGGTAATTTAACTACTTTACAAATGGAGGTTCTATACCCTACTGCTATATAGCAATTAAATGCATCGATTCAATTTTCTCTCGCTTAGTCTCTTCTTAATTTTGCTTTCTCAGAGAGAAAGCTTTGTAACGATGATTTTTTTGAAAACCAAGATTTTGATGAATTTCAATATTTTTTAGGTCGCTGAATCAGAATACGTAAGTTTTTCAGAATGTCTGTCTGTATATGTGTGTGTGTATGTGTGTTTGTGCGTGTGTGTGTGTATGTATGTGTGTGTGTGTGTGTGTGTGTGTGTGTGTGTGTGTGTGTGTGTGTGTGTGTGTGTGTGTGTGTGTGTGTGTGTGTATGTGTGTGTGTGGACGTATGTAGTCAAATTTTGTGATCACCATAACTTTTGAAGGCCACCATATTTAGGGGTGAAATTTTGCAGGTACATAAGATATGACTCAACATAGAACTGGTTAGATTTTGCAGCTAAATGGTCAAAATTTACTGCATTTTTTGAAAATTTTCTAAATTTTCTAAAATTTTCTAAATTTTCTAAAATTTTCTAAAATTTTTTAAACTATCTAAGATTTTCTCTATTTTCTAAACTTTCTAAAATTTTCTAAATTTTCTAAAAGTTTCTAAATTTTTTAAAAGTTTCTAAATTTTCTAAAATTTTCTAAATTTTCTAAAATTTTCTAAATTTTCTAAAATTTTCTAAATTTTCTAAAATTTTCTAAATTTTCTAAAATTTTCTAAATTTTCTAAAATTTTCTAAAATTTCTAAAATTTTCTAAATTTTCTAAAATTTTCTAAATTTTCTAAAATTTTCTAAATTTTCTAAAATTTTCTAAATTTTCTAAAATTTTCTAAATTTTCAATAATTTTCTAAATTCTCTAAAATTTCCTAAATTTTCTAAAATTGTATAAACTTTCTAAAATTTTCTACATTTTCTATAATTCTCTGAACTTTCTACAATTTTCTAAACTTTCTAAAATTTTAGACATTTTCTAAATTTTATATTTACTTAAATTTTCTAAAATTTTCTAAAATTTTCTAAATTTTCTTAATTTTCTAAAACTCACTAATTTACTAAAATATTCTACATTTACTCTAATATTTTCTTCGATTTATAAAATTTTATAATCTTTCTAAAATTGTCTGAATTTCTAAAATTTTATTAACTTTCTACAATTTTCTAAACTTTCTAAAGACTTCTACATTTTCTAAAATTTTCTAAATCTTCTAATTTAATAAACATTCTAAAATTTTTTAATTTTCAAAAATTTTCAAAAATTTTCAAAAATTTTCAAAAATTTTCAAAAATTTTCAAAAATTTTCAAAAATTTTCAAAAATTTTCAAAAATTTTCAAAAATTTTCAAAAATTTTCTAAATTTTCTAAAATTTTCTAGATTTTCTAAAATTTTATTAACTTTTTCAAGTTTTCTAAACTTTCTAAAGATTTCTACATTTTCTAAAATTTTCTAAATATTCTAAAATTTTCTAGAATTTCTAAAATTTTCTAAATTTTCTAAAAAATTTTAAATCTTAAGATTTCTACATTTTATAAATTTTCGAAAATTTCCTAAATTTTCTAAAATTTTCTAAATTTTCTAAAATTTTCTAAATTTTCTAAAATTTTCTAAATTTTCTAAAATTTTCTAAATTTTCTAAAATTTTCTAAATTTTCTAAAATTTTCTAAATTTTCTAAAATGTTCTAAATTTTCTACAATTTTCTAAATTTTTCTAAACTTTTTAAATTTTTCTAAATTTATTAAAATTTTCTAAATATTCTAAAATTTACTAAATTTTCTAAATTTTCTAAAATTTTCTAAATTTTCTAAAATTTTATTAACTTTTTCAAATTTTCTAAACTTTCTAAAGATTTCTACATTTTCTAAAATTTTCTAAATTATCTAAAATTGTATAAACTTTCTAAAATTTTCTACATTTTCTATAATTCTCTGAACTTTCTACAATTTTCTAAACTTTCTAAAATTTTAGACATTTTCGAAATTTTATATTTACTTAAATTATCTAAAATTTTCTAAATATTCTAAAATTTTCTAAATTTTCAAAAATTTTCTAAATTTTCTAAAATTTTCTAAATTTTCTAAAATTTTCTAAATTTTCTAAAATTTTCTAAATTTTCCTAAATTTTCAAAAATTTTCTAAATTTTCAATAATTTTCTAAATTCTCTAAAATTTCCTAAATTATCTAAAATTGTATAAACTTTCTAAAATTTTCTACATTTTCTATAATTCTCTGAACTTTCTACAATTTTATAAACTTTCTAAAATTTTAGACATTTTCTAAATTTTATATTTACTTAAATTTTCTAAAATTTTCTAAATTTTCTAAAATTTTATTAACTTTTTCAAATTTTCTAAACTTTCTAAAGATTTCTAAATTTTCTAAAATTTTCTAAATTTTCTAAAATTTTCTAAATTTTCTAAAATTTTCTTAATTTTCTAAAATTTTCTAAATTTTCTAAAATTTTCTAAATTTTCTAAAATTTTCTAAATTTTCTAAAATTTTCTAAATTTTCTAAAATTTTCTAAATTTTCTAAAATTTTCAAAAATTTTCTAAAATTTTCTAAATTGTCTAAAATTTTCTAGATTTTCTAAAATTTTATTAACTTTTTCAAGTTTTCTAAACTTTCTAAAGATTTCTACATTTTCTAAAATTTTCTAAATATTCTAAATTTTCGAAAATTTCCTAAATTTTCTAAAATTTTCTAAATTTTCTAAAATTTTCTAAATTTTCTAAATTTTCAAAAATTTTCTAAATTTTCAAAAATTTTCTAAATTTTCAAAATTTTCAAAAATTTTCTAAAATTTTCAAAAATTTTCTAAATTTTCTAAAATTTTCTAGATTTTCTAAAATTTTATTAACTTTTTCAAGTTTTCTAAACTTTCTAAAGATTTCTACATTTTCTAAAATTTTCTAAATATTCTAAAATTTTCTAGAATTTCTAAAATTTTCTACATTTTCTAAAAAATTTTAAATTTTAAGATTTCTAAATTTTCTAAATTTTCGAAAATTTCCTAAATTTTCTAAAATTTTCTAAATTTTCGAAAATTTTCTAAATTTTCTAAAATTTTCTAAATTATCTAAAATTGTATAAACTTTCTAAAATTTTCTACATTTTCTATAATTCTCTGAACTTTCTACAATTTTCTAAATTTTCAAAAATTTTCTAAAATTTTCTAGATTTTCTAAAATTTTATTAACTTTTTCAAGTTTTCTAAACTTTCTAAAGATTTCTAAATTTTCTAAAATTTTCTAAATATTCTAAAATTTTCTAGAATTTCTAAAATTTTCTAAATTTTCTTAAAAATTTTAAATTTTAAGATTTCTACATTTTCTAAATTTTCGAAAATTTCCTAAATTTTCTAAAATTTTCTAAATTTTCTAAAATTTTCTAAATTTTCTAAAATTTTCTAAATTTTCTAAAATTTTCTAAATTTTCTAAAATTTTCTAAATTATCTAAAATTGTATAAACTTTCTAAAATTTTCTACATTTTCTATAATTCTCTGAACTTTCTACAATTTTATAAACTTTCTAAAATTTTGACATTTTCTAAATTTTATATTTACTTAACTTTCTAAAATTTTCTAAATTTTCTTAATTTTCTAAAACTCACTAATTTACTAAAATATTCTACATTTACTCTAATATTTTCTTCGATTTATAAAATTTTATAATCTTTCTAAAATTGTCTGAATTTCTAAAATTTTATTAACTTTCTACAATTTTCTAAACTTTCTAAAGACTTCTACATTTTCTAAAATTTTCTAAATTTTCTAATTTTCTAAACTTTCTAAAATTTTAGACATTTTCTAAATTTTATATTTACTTAAATTTTCTAAAATTTTCTAAAATTTTCTAAATTTTCTTAATTTTCTAAAACTCACTAATTTACTAAAATATTCTACATTTACTCTAATATTTTCTTCGATTTATAAAATTGTCTAATTTTTCAAAAAATTTCTAAAATTTTCTAAATTTTCAAAAATTTTCAAAATTTTCAAAATTTTCAAAAATTTTCTAAAATTTTCTAAATTTTCTATAATTTTCTAGATTTTCTAAAATTTTATTAACTTTTTCAAGTTTTCTAAACTTTCTAAAGATTTCTACATTTTCTAAAGTTTTCTAAATATTCTAAATTTTCGAAAATTTCCTAAATTTTCGAAAATTTCCTAAATTTTCTAAAATTTTCTAAATTTTCTAAAATTTTCTAAATTTTCTAAAATTTTCTAGATTTTCTAAAATTTTATTAACTTTTTCAAGTTTTCTAAACTTTCTAAAGATTTCTACATTTTCTAAAATTTTCTAAATATTCTAAAATTTTCTAGAATTTCTAAAATTTTCTAAATTTTCTAAAAAATTTTAAATTTTAAGATTTCTACATTTTCTAAATTTTCGAAAATTTCCTAAATTTTCTAAAATTTTCTAAATTTTCTAAAATTTTCTAAATTTTCTAAAATTTTCTAAATTTTCTAAAATTTTCTAAATTGTCTAAAATTTTCTAAATTTTCTAAAATTTTCTAAATTTTCTAAAATGTTCTAAATTTTCTACAATTTTCTAAATTTTTCTAAACTTTTTAAATTTTTCTAAATTTATTAAAATTTTCTAAATTTATTAAAATTCTCTAAATATTCTAAAATTTTCTAAATTTTCTAACTTTTCTAAAATTTTCTAAATTTTCAAAAATTTTCTAAATCTTCTAAATTCTCTAAAATTTCCTAAATTATCTAAAATTGTATAAACTTTCTAAAATTTTCTACATTTTCTATAATTCTCTGAACTTTCTACAATTTTATAAACTTTCTAAAATTTTAGACATTTTCTAAATTTTATATTTACTTAAATTTTCTAAAATTTTCTAAATTTTATATTTACTTAAATTTTCTAAAATTTTCTAAATTTTCTAAAATTTTATTAACTTTTTCAAATTTTCTAAACTTTCTAAAGATTTCTAAATTTTCTAAAATTTTCTAAATTTTCTAAAATTTTCTAAATTTTCTAAAATTTTCTAAATTTTCTAAAATTTTCTAAATTTTCTAAAATTTTCTAAATTTTCTAAAATTTTCTAAATTTTCTAAAATTTTATTAACGTTTTCAAGTTTTCTAAACTTTCTAAAGATTTCTACATTTTCTAAAATTTTCTAAATTTTCTAATTTTCTAAACTTTCTAAAATTTTAGACATTTTCTTAAATTTACTTAAATTTTTTAAATTTTCTAAAATTTTCTAAATTTTCTTAATTTTCTAAAACTCACTAATTTACTAAAATATTCTACATTTACTCTAATATTTTCTTCGATTTATAAAATTGTCTAATTTTTCAAAAAATTTCTAAAATTTTCTAAATTTTCAAAAATTTTCAAAATTTTTAAAATTTTCAAAAATTTTCTAAAATTTTCTAAATTTTCTAAAATTTTCTAGATTTTCTAAAATTTTCTAGATTTTCTAAAATTTTATTAACTTTTTCAAGTTTTCTAAACTTTCTAAAGATTTCTACATTTTCTAAAATTTTCTAAATTTTCTAATTTTCTAAACTTTCTAAAATGTTCTAAATTTTCTACAATTTTCTAAATTTTTCTAAACTTTTATAATTTTCTAAATTTATTAAAATTTTCTAATTTATTAAAATTCTCTAAATATTCTAAAATTTTCTAAATTTTCTAACTTTTCTAAAATTTTCTAAATTTTCAAAAATTTTCTAAATCTTCTAAATTCTCTAAAATTTCCTAAATTATCTAAAATTGTATAAACTTTCTAAAATTTTCTACATTTTCTATAATTCTCTGAACTTTCTACAATTTTCTAAACTTTCTAAAATTTTAGACATTTTCTAAATTTTATATTTACTTAAATTTTCTAAAATTTTCTAAATTTTCTAAAATTTTCTAAATTTTCTAAAATTTTCTAAATTTTCTAAAATTTTCTAAATTTCTAAAATTTTCTAAATTTTCAAAAATTTTCAAAATTTTCAAAATTTTCAAAAATTTTCTAAAATTTTATTAACGTTTTCAAGTTTTCTAAACTTTCTAAAGATTTCTACATTTTCTAAAATTTTCTAAATTTTCTAATTTTCTAAACTTTCTAAAATTTTAGACATTTTCTTAAATTTACTTAAATTTTCTAAAATTTTCTAAAATTTTCTAAATTTTCTTACATTTCTAAAACTCACTAATTTACTAAAATATTCTACATTTACTCTAATATTTTCTTCGATTTATAAAATTGTCTAATTTTTCAAAAAATTTCTAAAATTTTCTAAATTTTCAAAAATTTTCTAAATTTTCTAAAATTTTCTAAATTTTCTAAAATTTTCTAGATTTTCTAAAATTTTATTAACTTTTTCAAGTTTTCTAAACTTTCTAAAGATTTCTACATTTTCTAAAATTTTCTAAATATTCTAAAATTTTCTAGAATTTCTAAAATTTTCTAAATTTTCTAAAAAATTTTAAATTTTAAGATTTCTACATTTTCTAAATTTTCGAAAATTTCCTAAATTTTCGAAAATTTCCTAAATTTTCTAAAATTTTCTAAATTGTCT
>OX424573.1:66098251-66105751 GCA_949152435.1 Gastracanthus pulcherrimus | reverse complement strand
TTGTGTGTAAGTGTGAGTGTGTGTGTGTGTGTGTGCGAATAACAGATACTATTGCTAAAATTATTATAGTAACATGTTTTGAGACATTAGGAATCAAAATACACTATTTTTAAAAAATGTCTGTATGAATATGTGTGTGTGAGTGTGTGTGTGTGTGTGTGTGTGTGTATATGCGCGCGTGTGTGTGTGCGCGCGTGTGTGTCTATGTGTGTGTGTGTGTGTAAATGTGTGTGTGTGTGTGTAAGTGTGTGTGTGTGTGCGAGTGTATGCGTGTGTGTAAAAGTGCGTGTGTATGTATGTGTGTGTGTGTAACAGAGGGTTTTGCTAATATTTTTATAGAAACATGTTTTGAGACATTGGGAATCAAAATACACTATTTTTAAAAAATGTCTGTATGAATATTTGTGTGTGAGTGTGTATTTGTGTGTGTGCGTGTGTATCCGCGCGTGTGTGTGTGCGCGCGTGTGTGTGTGTGCGCGCGTGTGTGTGTGTGCGCGTGGGTGTGTATGTGTGTGTGTAAATGTGTGCGTGTGTGTGTTTATAAGTGTGTGTGTGTAAGTGTGTGTGTGTGTGCGAGTGTATGTCTGTATGAATATCTGTGAGTGAGTGTGTGTGCGTGTGTGTGTAAGTGTGTGAGTGTGTGTGTGTGTGTGTGTAACAGAGAGTTTTGCTAATATTTTTATAGAAACATGTTTTGAGACATTAGGAATCAAAATACACTATTTTTAAAAATGTCTTTATGAATATGCGTGTGTGATTGTGTGTGTGTGTTCGCGCGGGTGTGTGTGTGCGCGTGTGTGTGTGCGTGTGTGTGTGTGTGTGGGTGTGTGTGTTCGAACGTGTATGCGTGTGTGTAGCAGAGAGTATTGCTATAATTATTATAGAAGCATGTTTTGAGACATTAGGAAACGAAATACACTATTTAAAAAAAATGTTTTTTGAATATGTGTGTGTGAGTGTGTGTGTGTGTATGTGCGCGCGTGTGTGTGTGTGTGTACGCGCGCGTGTGTGTGTAAGTGTGTGTGTGTGTAAGTGTGTGTGTGAGTGTGTGTTTGTAAGTGTGTGTGTGTGTAAGTGTGTGTGTGTATATGTGTGTGTGTAAATGCGTGTGTGTGTATGTGTGTGTGGTTGTGTGTGAGTGTGTGTGTAAGTGCGTGTGTGTATGTGTGTGTATAAGTGTGTGTGTGTGTGTGTGTGTGTGCCTGTTTAGCAGAGTTTTTTGCTAAAATTATTATAGTAACATGTTTCAAGACAATAGGAATCAAAATACACTATTTTTAAAATATGTCTGTATGAATATGTATAAGTCTGTGTGTGTGAGTGTGTGTGTGTGCGTATGTGCGCGCGTGTGTGGGTGTGTGTGCGCGCGTGTGTGCGGTTGTGTATGTGTGTGTGTAAATGTGTGTGTGTGTGTTTGTATGTGTGTGTGTGTAAGTGTGTGTGTTAGTGTGTGCGAGTGTATGTGTGTGTCTGTAAGTGCGTGTGTGTGTATGAGTGTGTGTGTGTGTGTAACAGAGAATTTTGCTAATATTTTTATAGAAACATGTTTTGAGACATTAGGAATCAAAATACACTATTTTTAAAAAATGTCTGTATTAATATGTGTATGTGTGTGTGTATGTGTGTGTGTGAGTGTGTGTGTGTGTGTGTTCGCGCGTGTATGTGTGTGCGTGTGTCTGAGTCCGGTGTGTGTGAGCGCGTGTGTGTGCGCGTGTGTTGGTGAGTGTGTATGTGTGTCTGTGTGTGTGTCTGTGTAAGTGCATGTGCGTGTTCGCGCGTGTGTGATTGTGTGTGTCCGTGTGTGTGTGTGTGTGCGCCTGCATTTGTTTGTGTGTGTGTGTGTGTCTAAGTGTGTGTGTCTGTAACAAAGAGTTTTGCTAAAATTATTATAGAAGCATGTTTTGAGACATTAGGACACAAAATACACTATTTATAGAAAATGTCTGTATGAATATGTGTGGGTGAGTGTGTGTGAGTGTGTGTGAGTGTGTGTGAGAATGGGTGTGTGTGTGTGCGCGCGCGCGTGTGTGTGTGTGTGCGCGAGTGATTGTGTCTGTGATTGTGTGTAAGTGTGTGTGTGTAAGTGTGAGTGTATGTGTGTGTGTGTGTGTGAGTAACATAGACTATTGCTAAAATTATTATAGAAACATGTTTTGAGACATTAGGAATCAAAATACACTGTTTTTAAAATAGTGTATGAATATGTGTGCGTGGGTGTGTGTGTGTGTGTGTGTGTGTGTGTTTGTGCGCTTGTGTGTGTGAGTGTTTGCGCGTGTGTGTGTGTGTATGTGTGTGTGTATGTGTGTGTGTGTGTGTGTAACAGAGAGTTTTGCTAATATTTTTATAGAAACAAGTTTTGAGACATTAGGAATCAAAATAAACTATTTTTAAAAAATGTCTTCATGAATATGTGTGTGTGAGTGTGTGTGTGTGTGTGTGTGTGTGATTGTGTGTGTCCGTGATCGCGCGCGTGTGAGTGTGTATGTGTGTGTGTGTAAGTGTGTGTGTGTGTGTGTAACAGAGAGTTTTGCTAAAATTATTATAGAAACATGTTATGAGACATTATGAATCAAAATACACTATTTTTAAAAAATGTTTGTATTAATATGTGTATGTGTGTCTGTGAGTGTGTGTGTGTGTTCGCGCGTGCATGTGTGTGTGTATAAGTGTGTGTGTGCGTGTGCCTGTGTAGCAGAGAGTTTTGCTAAAATTATTATAGAAACATGTTTTGAGA
This sequence comes from Gastracanthus pulcherrimus, assembly GCA_949152435.1. Lineage (NCBI taxonomy): Eukaryota > Metazoa > Arthropoda > Insecta > Hymenoptera > Pteromalidae > Gastracanthus > Gastracanthus pulcherrimus. The sequence goes on along the minus strand of OX424573.1, from coordinate 66,103,017 downwards.
CATTAGGAATCAAAATACACAGTTTTTAAAATAGTGTATGAATATGTGTGCGTGGGTGTGTGTGTGTGTGTGTTTGTGAGCTTGTGTGTGTGAGTGTTTGCGCGTGTATGTGTGTTCGCGTGTGTGTATGTGTGTGTGTGTGTGCGCGCGCGTGTGAGTGTGTGTGTGCACGTGTATGTGTGTGCGCGCGCGATGGTGTGTGTGTGTTTGTGTAAGTGTTTGTGTGTAAGTGTGAGTGTGTGTGTGTGTGTGCGAATAACAGAGACTATTGCTAAAATTATTATAGTAACATGTTTCGACACATTAGGAATCAAAATACACTATTTTTAAAAAATGTCTGTATGAATATGTGTGTGTGAGTGTGTGTGTGTGTATATGCGCGCGTGTGTGTGTGCGCGCGTGTGTGTCTATGTGTGTGTGTGTGTAAATGTGTGTGTGTAAGTGTGTGTGTGTGTGTATTTGTGCATGTGTAAGTGCCTGTGTGTGTATGTTTGTGTGGTTGTGTGTGACTGTGTGTTTAAGTGCGTGTATGTATGTGTGTGTGTATAAGTGTGTGTGTGTGCATGTGTAGCAGAGAGTTTTGGTAAAATTATTATAGAAACATGTTTTGAGACATTAGGAATCAAAATCCACTGTTTTTAAAATAGTGTATGAATATGTGTGCGTGGGTGTGTGTATGTGTGTGTGTTTGTGCGCTTGTGCGTGTGAGTGTTTGCGCATGTGTGTGTTCGCGTGTGTGTGTGTGTGTGTGTGTGTGTGTGCGCGCGCGTGTGAGTGTGTGTGTGCACGTGTGTGTGTGCGCGTGTGATTGTGTATGTGTGTTTGTGTAAGTGTTTGTGTGTAAATGTGTGAGTGTGTGTGTGTGTGCGAGTAACAGAGACTATTGCTAAAATTATTATAGTAACATGTTTTGAGACATTAGGAACCAAAATACACTATTTTTAAAAAATGTCTGTATGAATATGTGTGTGTGAGTGTGTGTGTGTGTGTGTGTGTGTGTGTGTGTATGCGCCCGTGTGTGTGTGTGCGCGCGCGTGTGTGTGTGCGCGCGTATGTGTCTATGTGTGTTTGTGTGTGTGTGTGTGTAAATGTGTGTGTGTGAGTTTGTAAGTGTGTGTGTGTAAGTGTGTGTGTGTGTGCGAGTGTATGTGTGTGTGTAAGTGTGTGTGCGCGCATGTGTGTGTGTGTGTGGTTGTGTATGTTTGAACGTATGTGTATGAGTGTAGCAGAGCGTATTGCTAAAATTATTATAGAAGCATGTTTTGAGACATTAGGAATCAAAATACACTATTTTTAAAAAATGTCTGTATGAATATGTGTGTGTGTGTGTGTTTGTGTGTGTGTGTGCGCGCGTGTGTGTGTGCGCTCGTGTGTGTATGTGTATGTGTGTGTGTAAATGTGTGTGTGTTTGTAAGTGTGTGTGTGTAAGTTCGTGTGTGTGTGTGTGCGAGTGTATGTCTGTATGAATATATGTGTGTGAGTGTGTGTGCGTGTGTGTGTAAGTGTGTGAGTGTGTGTGTGTGTGTGTAACAGAGAGTTTTGCTAAAATTATTATATAAGCATCTTTTGAGACATTAGGAATCAAAATACACTATTTTAAAAAATGTCAGTATGAATATGTGTGTGTGAGTGTGTGTGTGTGGGTGTATGTGCGAGCGCGTGTGTGTCCGCGTGCGCGCGCGTGTGTGTGTAAGTGTGTGTGTGTGTGTGTTTGTAAGTGTGTGTGTGTAAGTGTGTGTGTGTGTAAGTGTATGTGTGTGCCTGTGTAACAGAGAGTTTTGCTAAAATTATAGAAACATGTATTGAGACATTAGGACTCAAAATACACTATTTATAGAAAATGTCTGTATGAATATGTGTGTGTGAGTGTGTGTGCGTGTGTGTGAGTATGTGTGTGTCTATGTGTGTGTGTGCGTGTGTGGGTGCGTGCGTGCGTGCGTGTGTGCGTGTTACTGTGTGTGTGTGTGTGTGTGTGTGGGTAACAGAGAGTTTTGCTAAAATTATTATAGAAACATGTTTTGAGACATTAGGAATCAAAATACACTATTTTTTGAAAATGTCTGTATGAATATGTATGTGTGTGAGTGTGTATGTGTGTGTGTATGTGCGTGTGTATGTGTGTGTGTGTGTGGGTGCGTGCGTGCGTGTGTGCGTGTGTATGTGTGTGTGTAACTGTGTGTATGTGTGTGTGTGTGTGTAACAGAGAGTTTTGCTAAAATTATTATAGAAGCATGTTTTGAGACATTAGGAATCAAAATACACTATTTTTAAAAAATGTCTGTATGAATATGTGTTTGTGAGTGTGTATTTGTGTGTGTGTGTGTATGCGCGCGTGTGTGTGTGTGTGTGGGTGTGTATGTTTGAACGTATGTGTATGTGTGTAGCAGAGCGTATTGCTAAAATTATTATAGAAGCATGTTTTGAGACATTAGGAATCAAAATACACTATTTTTAAAAAATGTCTGTATGAATATGTGTGTGTGAGTGTGTGTGCGTGTGTGTGTAAGTGTGTGTGTGTGTGTGTGTGCCTGTGTAACAGAGAGTTTTGCTAAAATTATAGAAACATGTTTTGAGACATTAGGACTCAAAATACACTATTTATAGAAAATGTCTGTATGAATATGTGTGTGTGAGTGTGTGTGAGAATGTGTGTGTGTGTTTGTGCGCGCGCCCGTGTGTGTATGTGTGTGCGCGAGTGATTGTGTGTGTGAGTGTGTGTAAGTGTGTGTGTGTAAGTGTGAGTGTATGTGTGTGTGTGTGTGTGAGTAACAGAGACTATTGCTAAAATTATTATAGAAACATGTTTAGACACATTAGGAATCAAAATACACTAATTTTAAAATATGTATGTATGATTATGTGTGTGTGAGTGTGTGTATGCCCGCGAGTGTGTGTGTGTGTGCGCGCGTGTGTGTAAGTGTGTGTGTGTGCGCCCGCGTGTGTGTAAGTATGTGTGTGTGCGCGCGCGTGTGTGTAAGTGTGTGTGTTTGTAAGTGTGTGGGTGTGTGTAAGCGTGTGTGTGTGTATGTGTGTGTGTGTGTAAGTGCGCGTGTGTGTCTAACAGAGAGTTTTGTTCTGATTTTTATAGAAACATGTTTTGAGACATTAGGAATCAAAATACACTATTTTTAAAAAAGTGTATGAATATGTCCGTGTGTGAGTGTGTGTGTGTGTGTGTATGCGCGCGCGTGTGTGTGTGTGCGTGCGTGTGTGTGTGTGTTTTTGTAAGTGTGTGTGTGTAAGTGTGTGTGTGTGTAAGTGCGTGTGTGTGTAAGTGCGTGTGTGTGTAAGTGCGTCTGTGTGTGTGTGTATGTGTGTGTGTGTGTGTGTGAGTGTGTGTATGAGTGTGTCTAAGTGCGTGTGTATGTGTGTGTGTGTGAATGTATGTGTGCCTGTTTAGCAGAGAGTTTTGCTAAAATTATTATAGAAACATGTTTTGAGACATTAGGAATCAAAATACACTTTTTATAAATAGTGTATGAATATGTGTGCGTGAGTGTGTGTGTGTGTGTGTTTGTGCGCTTGTGTGTGTGAGTGTTTGCGCGTGTGTGATTGTGTGCGTCCGGGTGTGTGTGTGTGCGCGTGCATTTGATTGTTTGTGTGTGTGTGTGTGTCTAAGTGTGTGTGTCTGTAACAGAGAGTTTTGCTAAAATTATTATAGAAACATGTTTTGAGACTTTAGGAATCAAAATCCACTGTTTTTAAAATAGTGTATGAATATGCGTGCGTGGGTGTGTGTGTGTGTGTATAAGTGTGTGTGTGTGCCTGTGTAGCAGAGAGTTTTGCTAAAATTATTATAGAAACATGTTTTGAGACATTAGGAATCAAAATACACTGTTTTTAAAAAATGTCTGAATGAATATGTGTGTGTGAGTGTGTATTTGTGTGTATGTGTGGTAATGCGCGCTTGTGTCTGTGCGCATTTGTGCGGGCGTGTGTGTTTATGTGTATGTGTGTGTGTAAATGTGTGTGTGTGTGTGTATGTTTGTAAGTGTGTGTGTGTAAGTGTGTGTGTGTAAGTGTGTGTGTGTGTCCGAGTGTATGTCTGTATGAATATGTGTGTGTGAGTGTGTGTGCGTGTGTGTGTAAGTGTGTGTGTGTGTGTGTGTAAGTGCGTGTGCGTGTTCGCGCGTGTATGATTGTGTGTGCCGCGTGTGTGTGCGTGTGTGCGCGTGCATTTGATTGTTTGTGTGTGTGTGTGTCTAAGTGTGTGTCTGTAACAGAGAGTTTTGCTAAAATTATTATAGAAACATGTTTTGAGACATTAGGAATCAAAATACACTATTTTAAAAAAATGTCTGTATGAATATGTGTGTGTGAGTGTGTGTGAGTGTGTGTGTAAGTGTGCGTGTGTGTGCGCGCGCGTGTGTGTGTGTGTGTGTGCGAGAGATTGTGTGTGTGAGTGTGTGTAAGTGTGTGTCTGTGTAAGTGTGAGTGTATGTGTGTGTGTGTGTGCGAGTAACATAGACTATTGCTAAAATTATTATAGAAACATGTTTAGAGACATTAGGAATCAAAATACACTAATTTTAAAATATGTATGTATGATTATGTGTGTGCGAGTGTGTGACTGTGTGTAAGTGCGTGTGTGTATGTGTGCGTGTATAAGTGTGTGCGTGTGCCTGTGTAGCAAAGAGTTTTGCTAAAATTATTATAGAATCATGTTTTGAGACATTACGAATCAAAATACACTATTTTTAAAATATGTATGTATGATTATGCGTGTGTGAGTGTGTAAGTGTGTGTATGTGAGTACGCGCGCGTGT
>OX424573.1:66080751-66085751 GCA_949152435.1 Gastracanthus pulcherrimus | reverse complement strand
CTGTATGAATATGTGTGTGTGAGTGTGTGTGTGTGTGTATGTGCGCGCGCGTGTGTGTGTGTGTGTGTTTGTAAGTGTGTGTGTGTAAGTGTGTGTGTGTGTGTGTGGGAGTGTATGTGTGTGTGTAAGTGCGTGTGTGTGTATGTGTGTGTGGGTAACAACGAGTTTTGCTAATATTTTTATAGAAACATGTTTTGAGACATTAGGAATCAAAATACACTATTTTTAAAATATGTATGTATGATTATGTGTGTGTGAGTATGTTACTGTGTGTGTAAGTGCGTGTGTGTATGTGTGTGTGTATAAGTGTGTGCGTGTGCCTGTGTAGTAGAGAGTTTTGCTAAAATTATTATAGAAACATGTTTTGAGACATTAGGAATCAAAATACACTATTTTAAAAAAATGTCGGTATGAATATGTGTGTGTGCGTGTGTGTGTAAGTGTGTGTATGTGTGTGCCTGTGTAACAGAGAGTCTTGATAAAATTATAGAAACATGTTTTGAGACATTAGAACTCAAAATACACTATTTTTTAAAAATGTCTGTATTAATATGTGTATGTGTGCGTGTGTGTGTGTGTGACTGTGTGTGTGTGTGTTCCCGCGTGCATGTGTGTGCGTGTGTCTGAGTGTGTGCGCGTGTGTTTGTGTGTGTGTATGTGTGTCTGTGTGTGAGTGTGTAAGTGTGTGTGTGTGTTCGCGCGTATGTGATTGTGTGTGTCCGTGTGTGTGTGCGTGTGTGTGTGTATGTGCGTGCGTTTGTTTGTGTGTGTGTGCGCATGTGTTTGTGTGTGTGTATGTGAGTGTGTGTGAATGTGTGTGTCTGTGTCTGTGTCTGTGTGTGTGTGTGTATGTGTGTAAATGTGAGTGTGTGTGTGCGTAACAGAGAGTTTTGCTAAAATTATTATAGAAAAATGTTTTGAGACTTTAAAATCAAAATACACTATTTTTAAAAAATGTCTGTATGAATATGAATGTGTGAGTGTGTGTGTGTGTGTTTGTGTGTGTGTGTGTGTGTGTGTGTTGAGTGTGTTAGTGTAAGTGTGAGTCTGTGTGTGTGTAAGTGTGTGTGTATGTGTGTGTGTGTATATGTGTGTGAGTGTATTTGTGTGTGTGTGTGTATAAGTGTGTGCGTGTGCCTGTGTAGCAAAGAGTTTTGCTAAAATTATTATAGAAACATGTTTTGAGACATTAGGAATAAAATACACTATTTTTAAAAATGTCTGTATGAATATGTGTGTGTGAGTGTGTGTGCGTGTGTGTGTAAGTGTGTGTGTGTGAGTACGCGCGCGTGTGTGTGTAAGTGTATGTGTGTGTGTGTGTTTTTTAGTGTGTGTTTGTGTAAGTCTGTGTGTGAGTGTGTGTTTGTAAGTGTGTGTGTGTGTGTGTAAGTGTGTGTGTGTATATGTGTGTGTGTGTAAGTGCGTGTGTGTGTATGTGTGTGTGGTTGTGTGTGAGTGTATGTGTAAGTGCGTGTGTGTATGTGTGTGTATAAGTGTGTGTGTGTGTGCCTGTTTAGCAGAGAGTTTTGCTAAAATTATTATAGAAACATGTTTTGAGACATTAGGAATCAAAATACACTGTTTTTAAAATAGTGTATGAATATGTGTGCGTGAGTGTGTGTGTGTGTGTGTGTGTGTGTGTTTGTGCCCTTGTGTGTGTGAGTGTTTGCGCGTGTGTGTGTGTGTTCGCGTGTGTGTGTGCGCGCGTGTGTGTGAGCGAGCGTGTGTGAGTGCATGTGCACGTGTGTGTGTGTGTGTGTGTGCGCGTGGATTGTGTGTGTGTTTGTGTAATTGTTTGTGTGTAAGTGTGAGTGTGTGTGTGTGTGCGAGTAACATAGACTATTGCTAAAATTATTGTAGTAACATGTTTCAAGACATTAGGAATCAAAATACACTATTTTTAAAATATGTCTGTATGAATATGTGTGTGTGAGTGTGTGTGTGTGTGTGTGGGAGTATGTGCGCGCGTGTGTGTGTGTGTGTGTGTGTTTGTAAGTGTGTGTGTGTGTAAGTGTGTGTGTGTGTGTGGGAGTGTATGTGTGTGTGTAAGTGCGTGTGTGTGTATGTGTGTGTGTGTAACAAAGGGTTTTGCTAATATTTTTATAGAAACATGTTTTGAGACATTAGGAATCAAAATACACTATTTTTAAAATATGTATGTATGATTATGTGTGTGTGAGTGTGTGACTGTGTGTGTAAGTGCGTGTGTGTATGTGTGCGTATAAGTGTGTGCGTGTGCCTGTGTAGTAGAGAGTTTTGCTAAAATTATTATAGAAGCATGTTTTGAGACATTAGGAATCAAAGTACACTATTTTTAAAAAATGTCTGTATGAATATGTGTGTGTGTGTGTTTGTGTGTGTGTGTGTGTGTTTGTTTGCGCGTGAGTATGTGTGTGCGCGTGTGTGTGTTTGTGTGTAAGTGTGTGTGTGTGTGTGTGTGTGTGATTGTGTATGTGTGTGTGTGTAAGTATGTGTGTGTTTGTGTGTAACAGAGAGTTTTGCTAAAATTATTATAGAAGCATGTTTTGAGACATTAGGGATCAAAATACACTATTTTTCAAAAATGTCTGTATGAATATGTGTGTTTGAGTGTGTGTGTGTTCGCGTGTGTGTATGTGCGTGTATGTGTGAGCGAGCGTGTGTGAGTGCGTGTGCACGAGTGTGTGTGTGTGTGTGCGTGGATTGTGTGTGTGTTTGTGTAATTGTTTGTGTGTAAGTGTGAGTGTGTGTGTGTGTGCGAGTAACATAGACTATTGCTAAAATTATTGTAGTAACATGTTTCAAGACATTAGGAATCAAAATACACTATTTTTAAAATATGTCTGTATGAATATGTGTGTGTGAGTGTGTGTGTGTGTGTGTGTGTGTGTATGTGCGCGCGCGTGTGTGTGTGTGTGTGTGTGTGTGTTTGTAAGTGTGTGTGTGTAAGTGTGTGTGTGTGTGTGTGGGAGTGTATGTGTGTGTGTAAGTGCGTGTGTGTGTATGTGTGTCTGTGTGTAACAAAGAGTTTTGCTAATATTTTTATAGAAACATGTTTTGAGACATTAGGAATCAAAATACACTATTTTTAAAATATGTAAGTATGATTATGTGTGTGTGAGTGTGTGACTGTGTGTGTAAGTGCGTGTGTGTATGTGTGCGTATAAGTGTGTGCGTGTGCCTGTGTAGTAGAGAGTTTTGCTAAAATTATTATAGAAGCATGTTTTGAGACATTAGGAATCAAAATACACTATTTTTCAAAAATGTCTGTATGAATATGTGTGTGGGAGTGTGTGTGAGTGTGCGTGTGTGTATGTGCGTGTATGTACGCGCGTGAGTGTATGTGCGCGCGCGTGTATGTGTGTGTGTAAGTGTGTGTGTGTGTGTAAGTATGTGTGTGTGTATGTGTGTCTGTGTGGGAGTGTGTGTATGTTGTGTGTGTAACAGAGAGTTTTGCTAAAATTTTTATAGAAACCTGTTTTGAGACATTGGGAATCAAAATACAATATTTTTAAAAATGTCTGTTTGAATATGTGTGTGTGTGAGTGTGTGTGTGTGTGTCTATGTGTGTGTGTGTGCGCGCGTGTGTGTTTGTGTTTGCGCGCGTGTGTGTGTCCGCGCGTGTGTGTGTGAGTAAGTGGGTGAGTGTGTTAGTGTGTGTGTAAGTGTGTGTGTGTATGTGTGTGTTTGTGTGTAAGTGTGTGTGTGTATGTGTTTGTGTGTGTGTGTTAGTGAGTGTGTGTGTGTTAGTGATTGTGTGTGTGTGCCTGTGTAGCAGAGAGTTTTGCTAAAATTATTATAGAAACATGTTTTGAGACATTAGGAATCAAAATACACTGTTTTTAAAATAGTGTATGAATATGTGTGCGTGGGTGTGTGTGTGTGTGTGTGTGTCCGCGCGCGTGTGAGTGTGTGTGTGCAAGTGTGTGTGTGCGAGTGTCATTGTGTGTTTGTATATGCGCGTGAGTGTGTGTGTATATGCGCGAGTAACAGAGACTATTGCTATAATTATTATAGTAACATGTTTTGAGACATTAGGAATCAAAATACACTATTTTAAAGAAATGCCTTTATGAATATGCCTGTGTGAGTGTGTGTGTGTGAGTGTGTGTGTGATCGCGCGCGTGTGTGTGTGCGCATGTGTGTGTGCGCGTGTGTGTGTGTGTGTGGGTGTGTATGTTTGAACGTATGTGTATGTGTGTAGCAGAGCGTATTGCTAAAATTATTATAGAAGCATGTTTTGAGACATTAGGAATCAAAATACACTATTTTTAAAAAATGTCTGAATGAATATGTGTGTGTGAGTGTGTATTTGTGTGTATGTGTGTGTATGCGCGCTTGTGTCTGTGCGCATGTGTGTGCAGGCGTGTGTGTTTATGTGTATGTGTGTGTGTAAATGCGTGTGTGTGTATGTGTGTGTGGTTGTGTGTGAGTGTGTGTGTAAGTGCGTGTGTGTATGTGTGTGTATAAGTGTGTGTGTGTGTGTGTGTGCCTGTTTAGCAGAGAGTTTTGCTAAAATTATTATAGTAACATGTTTCAAGACAATAGGAATCAAAATACACTATTTTTAAAATATGTCTGTATGAATGTGTATAAGGCTGTGTGTGTGAGTGTGTGTGTGTGCGTATGTGCGCGCGTGTGTGGGTGTGTGTGCGCGCGTGTGTGCGGTTGTGTATGTGTGTGTGTAAATGTGTGTGTGTGTGTTTGTATGTGTGTGTGTGTAAGTGTGTGTTAGTGTGTGCGAGTGTATGTGTGTGTCTGTAAGTGCGTGTGTGTGTATGAGTGTGTGTGTGTGTGTGTGTAACAGAGAATTTTGCTAATATTTTTATAGAAACATGTTTTGAGACATTAGGAATCAAAATACACTATTTTTAAAAAATGTCTGTATTAATATGTGTATGTGTATGTGTATGTGTGTGTGTGAGTGTGTGTGTGTGTGTGTTCGCGCGTGTATGTGTGTGCGTGTGTCTGAGTCCGGTGTGTGCGAGCGCGTGTGTGTGCGCGTGTGTTGGTAAGTGTGT